>JAJIBD010016747.1:0-22386 GCA_021461705.1 Cryptotis parvus | reverse complement strand
TTCATTCAGATGTACTGCTGATTATTTTGAGGCTATTTTAATCTATTTTTAATTTGAAGAAGCTACCTGCTTCTGAGAATTTACAGTAATGTCCTCTGTACTCAGTAGCATAATTTTCACCTAAGAATTTCTGGGAATGGAAATAGAAGAACAGAAACACTCTCAAATAGCTTCTACAAGGCACATATAACCCTGATACACAAAGAAGTAGAGACATAAAAAAAAGAAAACTACAGATCAATCACCCATTTGAACACAGAGGATAAGATCTTCAACAAAATACTAGCAAACAGAATCCAAAAGACTCAACACAGAATTATATATCATGAACAAATACGATTCATACCAGGAATGCAAAAGATGTTTCACCATTCGCAGGTAAATCAAGATAATACATCACATCAATAATAGAAAAAAACAAAAGCCATATGGATTATGTCAATGAACAAAGAAAAAGTATTTAACAAGATCCAACAACAACAAGGTTCAGAATAAAAGCCCTCCATAAAAATGGGAATTGAAGGAACCTATCTCAATATAGTCAAAGCCATTGACTATATACGAAAAGTCCACAGCGAGTATTATTCTCAATGGGGGAAACACTGAAAGTCTTCCACCTAGAATCAGGGACAAGAGAAGGTTGTTCATTATAACCACTTGTATTCAATATATATAGTACTGGAAGTACTTGCCATAGCAATCAGAGACAAAAAGGACATTAAGGGCATCCAGAAAGGCAAGGAAGAAGTCAAGCTCTCACTATTTGCAGATGACATGATATCATACATAGAAAATACCAAACTCTCTACCAAACAGCTCCTAGAAACAATAGATAACTATAGTAGATTGGCAGTGTGAAAAAATCAATACCAAAAAAGTCAGTGGTTTTCTATATAAAAATATATGTCCAGCCGTTCATGAGGCACTCAGGAAGAATGGCGGGTTCTAGCCCTGGTGCACCACCCCAGCAGAGCCTTACAACAATCCAGACGACCCCCACTCCATGAGGGCCGCCATTTTCCACATTTGTACTACCCTCTCATCAGAACTCCACCCAGCAGACCAGCCCATCACAGCCCGGGTCATCGAAACCCACCCTGCAGCACTTTTTTTCCTCAATCAGGCCCAGGTATGCTCGTCCAGAGACTCTCAGACATAGGGCAGAGCTGCTCCCTTGCTCTCCCTGTGCTCAGCCGTTCATGAGGGCACTCGGGAGGCATGGCGGGTTCTAGCACTGGCCCACCACCCCAGAAGAGCCTCACACAAGCCAGGCGACACCCCCACTCCACGGTGGCAGCCATTTTCCACATTTAGACTTCCCTCTCATCAGAACTCCACCCAGCAGACCAGCCCATTACAGCCTGGCATGCGGCTGCAAGCAGCCGCGGCTCATCAATAAATGCTTTATTTGTAGGTGACTACAAGTGTATGCCTCCCCTCACGGCAAGCCCTGGCAAGCTGCTCGTGTTGTATTTGATATGCCAAATACCAGTAACAATTGTATTAGGTCATTCCCATGACCTAATATAATGGTTTGAGGCTCTTTATGTTCCTGTAGCAAGCCAATGCCCTTGGTTCTACTGGCATAAGACAGGACATATGGAGATATTGCTGGTGCCCGCTCTAGCAAATAGATGATGAGCGGGAAGATCGTGATCGTGATCATGATGTGCCTCATCAAAGCTATTTGCGAGCTTTTTTGTTTATTCTATTTTGTGGAAGATCTTGAAAAGGACTGGCAGAACGTCCTCCTTAATGTTTTGGAAGAATTCACTGGTGGAACTATCTGGACCAGGGTTTTTGTGTTTGGACAGAATTTAATTACTGATCCAATTTCCTCATTGTTTATAAGTTTACTCAAGTAGTGCAAGTCTTCTTGTTTCAGCCGTGGGAGGTTATGGGACTTCAGGTATGTATCCATTTGTTCCAGGTTCTCATGTTTCATGACATACAGACACTCCAAGCAAGCTCTGATCATCTTTTTGGTTTCTGTCTTTTCTGTTGTCATGTCCCCATTTTCATTTCTGCTGAGAAGTTACCAGAACTAATGAACCCTTGATCCCAGTTTCAGGAGGCCAGTAGGGTACCAGCTAAAAGAAATGAAAATAAGAATACTCTTAGCCACATCCTAATTAGAATAACAAAAATTAGAGTTAGAGATACAATACTGAAAGCAACAAGTTCAAAGAAGAAAATCACATACAAAGGAGCATCCCTAAGATTCACAGCACGCTTTTCAGATGATCACTCTGAGCCCAAAGACCTTAGTGGGATATTGTGAAAAGACTCAATGAAATGAAGGCCTCACCAAAAAATTCTTTACCCGGCTAGGTTCACATTCAGATAAAGGAAAGACACACAAACTTCATGGATAAGCAACAACTCAGGAACTTCATAGACTCAAAACCAACTTTAAAAGAAATACTGAAAGGTCTACTATAAGACAAAACCTAAAAGCACAAGTTTAAACTAGATGTCAGAAGACCACATAATAATCTCTGTCAATGTTAATGATCTAAACACACCAATGAAGAGACACAGAGTGGCAAAAATGATTAAAAACATGAATCCAACATTCTTCTGCCTACAAGAAACACATATGAATAATCAGAGCAAAGACAGACTCTAAGAAAAAAGGCTGGAAGATCATTCTCCACACAAACAAATCCTCCAAAAAGGCCGGTGTGTCCATACTAGTATCTGACAATATAAACTTCAGGCTTAAAAAAGTTTAAAAGGCACAGTGAAGGCCATTTCTTAATAATTAAGGGACATGTATATTAGGAAGAAATTACACTACTAAACACATATGCACCCAATGAGGGAGCAGCAAAATACTAAAACAACTGTTAATAGACCTCAAATAAGGCAATGACAGTAGCTCAATAATAGTAGGAGATTTCAACACTGCTTTATCAACTATTGACAGATTGACAATTCTGAAACTCAACAAGGAAATACTGACCCTGAAGGAAGAAATGAAAGAAGGTTAGTTGATATATACAGGGCTTTTCATCCCAAACAAGCTGAAGAAACTTTTTTTCTCCAATGCACATGTGACATTATCCAAGATAGATCACGTGCTGAGCGATAAAACATACCTCAATAAAATAAAAGTGATATAAACCATATTAACTATTTTTTCAGGTCATGGTTCACTGAAAATGGAAGATAACCCCACATGGAAACAGGGAGTGAAGCCAAACACCTGGAAACTGAACAGCTCACTGCTGAACAACCAGGGAGTCATAGAAGAAATCAAAGAAATCCAAAGATTCCTGGTAATTAATGAAAATAAAGACACGAAATATCAGAACTTGGACACAGCGAAAGCAGTGTTAAGAGGAATGCAAGCATTCATCAGGAAAGGAGAAACGGCCCACATAAAGAATCTGAGTTCACAGCTCAAAATATTAGAAAACGATCAACAAAAAGGAGCCCAACCCAGGCAGAAAGAAGTAAATAATAAAACTTAGAGAGGAAGTCAATGAGCTATGACCCAAAAAAACAATCCAAAAGATTAATGAAACCAAGAAATGATTCTTTGAAAAAATAAACAAGACAGACACATCACTTGTAAGACTTGTAAGGACAGTGAAAGAGTTGTGGCTTTTTTTCTGCATTAAAATAGAGTAGATCTATCAACTGAGTTTGTAGGAACAGATGAGTTCCTTCTCTGACAATGACAAAAATGGGTTTACTCAAAAACAACAAAAATGTATTTTGAAAAGTTTACCTATAGCCACAAGAGGAGATATCAATAAATTCTTGTGTTTAAAGCCAACATCCCCGTATGGAGTTTCTACTATTGGTTAGATTACTTTTTTTGCCTTTTCTTTGAGAAAACAATATTACTTCTGAAAAAAATATGTACATTTATTGGGCCCTCTAGTTTGTTGCTTTGTAGTAGATATATAATTGTCAAGTGTAGTCATTTTCTTCTATCTATTTAAATATGTGTTACTGACATCTCATTTTCAGTGTACTGTATATATATACATATATATATATATGTATATTCTTATGTGCATAAATATATATGAATGAGTTTAGGAGAATGTAAACATACATAATGTCCCCTTGATTCTTCTTTCTAGAACACCCTGGTAAATCCATATTTTATTCTATTTTTCTTTGTTTTTTTTGGGCCACACCTAGTGATGCACTCTGGTATTACTCCTAGTGGGGGACAGGATTGAACTCAGAATGGCCATTTGCAAGAAAAGTCTCTTACCCACTGTGTGATAATGCTTGCTCCATTTAATACAACTCTCGATGACTATATATTCCTTCCCAAGACATTTTGCTATCATGTTTGTTCATTTTAAGACCTTTACAAACATTGGTTATATACTACAACAATTGCTCTCTGAGATACTGGCTTTTTGTGGAGTGTGGAGGTTTTTGCCTGGTGGAGCTCTGTTGGTATGGGCCTTCCCCAAACAGAGGCCCCTGTGTTCAGCCTGGCATGTGGAGGACTAGGAGCGTCTCTGCCACATATTGATCTCTTTCAAGATTTATATATGAGTCACTGGATCATGGCTGGTGTATGAGATTACATTGGAACCTGAGGCAGTTCATGGGTGCAATCACCAGGCCTTCTAAATAACAGGGAGAGGAGGAAGCGGAACCCATCAGAGACTCTGTGAAAGCCTGAAGAAGTGTCAATCCAAGGCTTTTTGTTATTTTTTCCGTCATAAAGTCCTCCATATCCTTCCAAGATGTTACTGCACCAAAGATTGGCTCATTTTCCATTGTGTAGGACAACATCATTGGGTGATTTATCAGTTTTTTTATTTTTTCTGAAATAGAAAAAATTCTGTATTATTTAAATCTGGCTCTATAATATTATGGTGGTTTTGAATATTAGTATTTAGGACATTATGCATATATAAGTCTTCATTTTTTATGATCACTACTAAGAGGTACAATAAATATGTCAAGATTTAGTTGCAGGCTTAGCTTTTTTTTTTTTTTAGGAAATGTCATGTTCTTCCCTCAGAGTGACTATGCCATTTTACATCCCCATGAATAATATAGGGGAAGATCCTTTATTTTATACCCATCTCAATATTTTAAATTGTCATAATTTAATTTTATGCATTTCAATAGCTGTGATTTGGTTGTAGTATTTAGTTTCACTCCTCAATAGTAAAAAAATACATAAAAGTACTTATTTTTCATCTGTATATTTTCTACAATAAAATTTTATACATGTCTAGGGTTGTTTACTCTTTCAGCTATTCTTTTTTGTTTAGAGCACAAAAAATTTTTAAAAAGCTATAGTGGATTTTATTTCTTGGTCAGATATGTTATTTTCAAATATTTAGTTTCAGTTTGTCATTTGTTTTTCATCCTTTTAACATGCTTTTTTTATGACAAAATTTCTTCTTTGAAGTCCACACAGGATCTTTTTCTTTGACAGACTGTGCCTATGTTGTCATATATAGGAACCATTCTCCCTAACCATAGGGTGAAAAATATTTTATCTTATGTGGTATGATAATGATTTCACACAATCCATGGTTTATATTTAGATCTATATTACATCTTGTGTTAATTTTTATATTAGGTTGAGATGTAATCAGAGTTTAATTTATTTGCCTATTACTGTTCTGGATCTAGGAGTATAAAAGACTTAACCTACATATAGGTTTTGAGTAAAGCAAAGAAGACAGGGAAAATCTGCAAGAGAATAAAGCAAAGTAAATTGAGCCTGGAAGAAAAGATTTGTTAAAAAATTTAATTAAAATGTTTAATATGTAAAAAGTTAAAAAAAAGAAATTGTAACTTAAGCATTTAAAAAGCAATATATTTTTAATTACCAGAAGAAACAAACGAAATGTGTTAAATATTAATGTTTCAGGAGAAAGAACTTTTAGACCAGATATGGGAACGCAACAATTGCTGTGATTTATAAGCCTTTGCATAATACAGTCAATTTTGTGATAATGCTTGCCTGGAAAGTAAACTTTTTTCTTAGCAAAATTAATTAATTTAGGAAGAATTTGAGTTTAGCATCAATTTTCTATGTACTTATGTGCAATTATATCTGTAAGAAATACTAATAACATTCAGAGAGATAGTTCATAGGGTAGGCACTAGTCTTGCAATCAATAATCCACATTCAACTCCTAGGACAGCATACAGTACACCTAGCATCTAGGGATGACTTCTGCGCACAGAGCCAGAAAGAGCTTGTAAACATTGGAGGGTACTGCCTTTCCACAGACCACAACCACGGAAACAAGGCCATGCTAATAATACTGTATCTAAAGCAAAGCCAACAAGAGACAGATCAGACCCACAGCACCACTGCTCGCCCACATGGAACAGTCCATGGATTTTTGGAGGGCAGTAAATGTCTCAGCCCCTGGCCGAGTCCAACATAGCTACTAGGGTTAGCAGACATGTGAGGGTGGCCACACTTGCTGGACTTGGAGTGGTGATTTGGGCTCCTCCTCTCTTTCCTCCACTTTCATGTCGGGCATACGTGGCTACAGGCTCGCAGATTCCACAGACAGCAAAGTCAGACAAGAGAGACCAGACCAGCACAGCTGCATCAGAGTGTGGCCGCAGAGAGGCCTTGCAACAGATTTAGACAACAATGGAGGTTAGGAACAGGTCCTTCCCAGGATCATTTACATTTAGACACTCTAATGAAAATTGAAGTTGCAAAAAACTGGGCAGGTTGATGGGGGAATGGGAAATTATAATGTCACACTAAAACTCACTAATGAATACACATGTAGAGACATCATAAACCGTTAATATCTGTTGGGCAAACTACAACGTGCAAGACAAAAAGACAGAGAAATGCAGAGACAGACAGACACAGAGATAAAGGGATAAAGAGATAGATAGATAGATAGATAGATAGATAGATAGATAGATAGATAGATAGATAGATAGATAGATAGATAGATGGATAGATAGATAGATAGATAGATAGATAGATAGATAGATAGATAGATAGATAGATAGATAGATAGATAGATAGATAGATAGATAGATAGATAGATAGATAGATAGATAGATAGATAGATAGATAGATAGATAGATAGATAGAGATAGATAGACTGACCGACCGGACGGACTGGACGGACTGACTGGATGGGTGGATTGGATGAATGGATGATAGATGGATAGATGGATAGATGGATAGATGGATAGATGGATAGATGGATGGATGAATGGATGGATGGATGGATGGATGGATGGATGGATGGATGGATGGATGGATGGATGGATGGGTGGATGGATGGATGGATGGATGGATGGGTGGATGGGTGGGTGGGTGGATGGGTGGATGGGTGGATGGTGGATGTGGGTGGATGGGTGGATGAGTGGATGGATGGGTGGGTGGGTGGATGGGTGGATGGTGGATGGGTGGGTGGGTGGATGGGTGGATGAGTGGATGGGTGGGTGGATGCATGGGTGGATGGCGGTGTGGATGGGTGGATGGGTGGATGGTGGATGTGTGGGTGGGTGGATGGGTGGATGAGTGGATGGATGGGTGGGTGGGTGGGTGGATGGGTGTATGGGTGGATGGTGGATGGGTGGGTGGGTGGATGGGTGGATGAGTGGATGGGTGGGTGGATGCATGGGTGGATGGCGGTGTGGATGGGTGGATGGGTGGATGGTGGATGTGGGTGGGTGGATGGGTGGATGAGTGGATGGATGGGTGGGTGGGTGGGTGGGTGGATGGGTGGATGGGTGGATGGGTGGATGGTGGATGGGTGGGTGGGGGTGGATGGGTGGATGAGTGGATGGGTGGGTGGATGCATGGGTGGATGGCGGTGTGGATGGGTGGATGGGTGAGTGGGTGGAAGGGTGTATGTGTGGATGGGTGGGTGCGTGGATGGGTGGATGGGTGGATGGATGGATGGGTGGATGGAGAAATAAAATTTGCTTGCTCTATGGGCAGGCTGGGGCGGGTAGTGCTTTGACATTGTTAGATGGGATGGAGCACTGGTGGATGACTGAGTGATGGAACACTGTCTATAGTGACCCAATTCTAAACATACTTATAATTGTACATGCCACATCATGCCCAGTACAGAAAGAAGAGTTTTTAACTCCACCATCCATCAATACCCATCCCTACAATTTCAATGTTTTGCCCACTTTCAACCACCATACTGTTGTCATAATCCAAGGAACTATTTTGTTGTCTTTTACTGTATATTTTGTTTCTTTATACATATTCCATCTATGAGTAAGATAATATGGCATTTTTCTTTCTTTATCTAACTTATTTCCTAGTATGATAACATCAAAATCTATCTCAAGGGAATGTATTTTCTCTTAAAAAATAGCTTTCCACTGTCTACTGAGTTTTTGGTTATCCCTTATATTTTTAACTCTACTAACTTTTTCTCAAATTTTTAAACATAAAAAGCTATTATTACAGTATTACTTTGGAGGTTGAATAGGGAGTTGGGCCACACCCAGGTGTGTTGAGAAGCTGGCTACAAGCTCTTTTACAGGGTTGGTTGCCAGCAATAATCTTCATCTCCACTTTTTACTCTCATAATTATTTTGATAATGGAAAATGTTCACATTAATGAGAATAAGTAATTCACCTTAAACACAATATGTGTCAGTAATGATTGATATCTATAATTAAGGCCCGTGAGATATAGAGGACTGTTTTATCAATACCCATTTTATAAACACATAAATTAATGGCATACAACCAGAATAATTACACATAATTCTTGCTTAAGATATCTTCACTTCTAATATTAAGTGCTTTTCAGTCAATATTCACAATTATTTAGTACTTTTTTGAATATGTTTTATAAATGTAGTATGGACAATGGACTCTTACTCCTTAAAAATGTTTCTCATGTTTTATTTTTTATCAGCCTATCTACCCTAAGGTACGCCCCCAGAGAAGACTGCCCAAAACACAGTAATTTCTGTTCTTTCTTCTCTTTAGCTGGAGCTAGGCATTAGACGAGTTAGATTTAAGTTCTCATAGCATCTGTGATACATCTATTTGACTCATGAGAAACTTAATGCCCATGGAACCACTCTAACAACTTTCAATAAAAACCACCATGGCAAACTGAAGACACAATAGGTTTTTCCAGCTTATTTAAGAAGGAAATCTATATTTTTATTTGACATTAGGCACTGCAAAACGTGTTATCTAGTGTCAACATAGAATTTTATTTAATTGTAATTGATGGTCCTTCTTATGACATTAAAATTATAAACAATGAGGAAAAGGAATACATGTTTATATCTAGCTCAAATATAACCTTCAATTGAAATTCTTTCAGATTTAAAACAGTGAATTACATAATTTTTGGGGGTGGTCATATATTGCCATGCTTAGGGATTACGCCCTGCTTCTGTACTCAGGAATTACTCCTGGCAGTGCTCAGGCACCAAATGGGATGCTGGAAATCAAACCAATGTCTGCCACATGCAAGGCAAATGCCCTACAGGCTGTACTATCACTCCAGTCCAGGATTACATCAGAATGTTCTTCACTGACTGTAAATCTTCCAAAATCAAGATATAAAATATAGATATCTAGCAAGATGCACACTCAAAGGAAGCTAAGAAATGTTTACAACATCAGAACACAAAGCCGAAAGAAATATGATCAGAAAGTCAAGGGGTATACAGGAAGAAGCAAACAGAAAAAAGTCAACGAAAGCAGTTCCCAAGGTAAAATATGCACAGCATGTTTGTTTGAATGATAACCAAAGAACTATAAAGCCAATCTCATCTTTGTTTGCAAAGAATGCATGAAATAAATAGTTGGTATAAAAGATTTTCTCTTGACTGTGTTTGTTCTGGGAAGTAGAACCGGGAAAAAGAGAAATTAAACAGGCTAAGTCATATAGGAAAAAAACAAGTCAGTAAGATGACGGATAAAAAGACTGTCCTGCAAGGCAAATTGTGAGAAGTGAAAAACTCGAAAGTTACAAAACACTGAGAAACAAATAACTTCCTCTTATGAAAAGATGCATTTTTTTACACATCTCTTGCATATTCTGCTTGATAATATAACCATGGATCTCTGTAAACACACAACCTAAAATGAGGACACAGAGACTAAAAAAAGTAAACAAAAGACACTGAACATGAATATGATGCCATCAAACTGATGAATATTGTGACAAAGCATATGACCAACTACTATTTTAACTAGTATTCTGAATTATCATTAAATAGTAATAGCTACCTTAATAAACTTACTAGAGCAATAATCATAAAACTTTCAAAAGAGGAAATTATGTAATACATATATACACACCTATGCACATAAATATTGAGTCAACAAAAGTAATGTGAATTAGGAAACACATAATTCATGAGATTTCTGTATGAAAATGTAAATAATATTAAAAGCAAATGTGAATATTTTGCCATTTTGTGCCAAATTGGGTAAAAATGTCCATATGATACTTGACTTGATCACTTCACTTCCCGTAGATCATCGATTACTCGAGCGGGCACAGTAACATCTCAATATTCCCTGTAACATGCTAGATATCCCAACGGCATCTGCCCACTCTAGGAACATTAAGAGCCTCAAACCATTCCATCAAGTCATGGGAATGAGGTCTATAATTCTTTACTGGTATTTGGCATGTCAAATACAACATGGGTAACTTGCCAGGCTTTGCCGTGCAGGCATATGATACTAATCGTAACAAAATAGCTCTGGAGTTGTATTATATAACAAGATGACTCTAGTTAAAAAGAAAGTTGTATATTTGAAAGATGCAAACAGACTAGATCTTAATAATTGACCTAACCGACAAAGAAAAAATCGGTGTTGTGAATGATGACAGATGTTAACTAAACTTATTGTGATAACACACTGAATATATACTGATATCAAAACATTATTTAGTGTTTTAAATAATTACACCATTAACTTTCAATTATATCTCAATGGAAAATTAAAAATGAAAGACATCTCAAATACTATCACTGTCTTCCCATTCATCATCGATTTGCTTCGAGCGGGCACCAATAACATCTCCATATGACCTGTCTTATGCAAGTAAAGCCCAAGGGCACCTGCTTGCTCCAGGAACATAAAGAGCCTCAAACCATTCCATCAGGTCATGGGAATGAGGTAATTGTTACTGGTATCTGGCATATACCAATAATTCCTGAGTACAGAAGCAGTCTTGACACTGTCGGGAAGCCCGGTGGCGTTCTCCGACAGGCATCGGCTTGCTACAGGAATATAAAAGCCTCAAACCAATACATTAGGTCATGTGAATGACTTAATATAATTGTTACTGGTATTTGGCATATCAAATACCACACGGGTAGCTTGCCAGGCTCTGCCGTGCCGGTAGCATACTCTGTAATCATCTCAAAATCGAGCATCTATTGATGAACCGCACTGCCGCTAGTCTCTGGATCAAAATACCTGGGCCCGGTTATATATAAATAAGCATATATTACATCATGTATTTTGTAGACAAAATTAATATATTTGTTTTATGCTATAATTATGCTAATTTTTATGTAATTAGTATTTGAGGGAGCTGCTACTGGCTCTCCCTGTGCCCTGAGGCACCCGGGAGGCATGGCTGGTTCTAACCCTGGCCCACCACCCCAGCAGAGCCTCACAACAAGTCAGATGAGCCCCCACTCCACAGGGGCCGCCATTTTCCACATTCGGACTTCCCTCTCTTCAGAACTCCACCCAGACCAGCCCATCACAGCCCAACTCAGCGGCCACATGCGGCTGCACGGTTCATCAAAAATGCTTTATTTGCCTATAAATGGATGGACATGGAGAAGATTATGTTGTGCGAAATTAGCCAGAAGGAGAGAGACAGACACAGAATGACTGCATTTATCTGCATAACATAAATATATAGGGTACATATTATGATACCAATATCCAAGGTCAAGTGAAACATATATCAGGAGGTCTTGTCAAAGGTGGAAATTATCACAAACGGGTGTGGGAGTCAGAGGCTAGGTAAGACAGAAAATGGAACAGTGTGCTAACAATTGTCGAGGGTACTAATGCTAACCTAGAACTGAGCATTAAATAGAGGCAAAAAGATACACATGACAACCCTTTAATGTATGTTCTGTAATCCATTGTCTGGAGGGGAAGGAAAAGAGAAAGAGAGAGAAATGGGAAAGAAATAAAGAACCTGCTATGGAGTAGGGCTGGGGGAGGGGAGGGAACCGGGGACGTTGGTGGTGGCAGATGGGCACTGGTGGCGGGATGGGTGCTGCAAACACTGTATGACCAAAACCCAAATATGAACTTTTTAATTGTATATCTTTGTAATTGTAAAAAAAAATAAAAATTAAAAAAAAAGACAGAGAAAAACAATGCTTTATTTGGAGGTGACTACAAGAGTATGCCTCCCCTACGGGCGAGCCTGGCAAGCTGCTTGTGTCGTATTTGATATGCCAAATACCAGTAACAATTATATTAAGTCATTCCCATGACCTAATGTAATGGTTTGAGGTTCTTTATATTCCTGTAGCAAGCCGATGCCTGTCGGAGAACGCCACCGGGCTCCCCCAACAGTGTCAGGACAGAGGGTTCTCTTCTACCTCTGAGGACGCCTGGAGAATAGATGAAACCTCACGAGTCCGTGCAGTTCCAAAAAAGGCTTTTAATAGTACAAAAGCTCTTCCACAGCACTCCAATATAATGAACAAACTTTAGCTTTGGTCTGAAATTAGACCATACAAAAGAGCCTAAGTCTCCCACCAAGAGAGAGAGGATCTCACCCGAGCTGAGACCTCTGGTGAAGGGAGGAGCAAAAGGCCAAAGAGCAAAAAGCCAAAAGCCACAAGAGCCAAAAGCGAAAGCTAAAAGGCCCAAAAGGTAAAGGTGAAGGGGCCTCAAGTCAGTCCCCTATATACACCAAAGTAATCCGATTTGTGACAGGAAGGGTCATGTCAACAAAGAACTCTAAACAGAGTGTAGTGCCACCCCCCTATTGCAGGTATAAACAAAGGTTATGCCAAGGACTAATCCCAAGATTATCTCTTATGTAAAACACTGGAGAGAGGGGCTGGTACAAAGTAATACATCTTAACTTCATGAGCTTCATGTAATCTAGATGGTACCCACAAGGTCCTTATTATTATCTGCACCAGGGTGATTCTGAGTAACTTGTTCTCGTGTGCTGAAAGGTTACACTCGCCTGCTTAGAGCAAACTAGTATGGTCCTTCCCATAGTATTCCCATAGTCTCAGCGTAGCCAGGGTGGTAGTCTCCTGGTAAATTCTAACTGTCCCACGCTGGGTGCAGTGGGTATAAAGAGGAGCTGTGCCCAATCTAGAAAACATAGAAGTCTTAGTAGATGTATAAGTCAGAAGTTATTCAATACAGGTGACTTCTGTAACTGCCACACCCTCTAGCAGTGTTTACATAGAAGAGCGGTCTCATTAGAATGAATCTTGACTTAAGTAGATTAAGCTGGGAGTGGGCAAAATAACAAAACTCCCAGAATATCTAAATCTGTCCTCCAACAGATGCCCTTGGCTCTACTAGCATGAGACAGGACATATGGAGATATTACTGGTGCCCTCTCTAGCAAATAGATGATGAGTGGGAAGATAGTGATAGATAGTGATATATAACCATTCATAGAATCCAGAGTACATCACAAACTAAACTTGATCTGTTGCAGTAAGGTCTAGACAAAATATAGAATGAATCAGAAATTTTGAAAACATACCGTTGAAACAGGAAAATTAAAATGCATGACAAAGAAGACAATTGAACTACTACCTTAAGTGAAATTAAGTGGAAGAAATGTTAAATGAGAGAATAGAATTAAAATAAAATTATACAAGATGCAAGTCTAGAATTAGGTAGCTAATCAAAGGGCTGAAGTACATGCTTTGCTGACACCAAGTTCAATTATCGGCACCATAGGAAACTCAAAGCATTTGTGGAAATAACTCCTACCACTTCTTAGTGTGACCCACAAAGCATAAAGGGTATCAAAGTATTCAAATACTGCAAAGATAATATGAATCATGCACATTTATAGACATACTAAGATCTTAACTTTAAATTTAATTTTCGAAATATATGGAGCTCATAAAGATTACTAAAAGCATTGTTATCTCTCAGTCAATGAGAGAGAGAAAGGACATAGAATGATATTGGTGCTGGGGAAAAGGTTAGTAAGACGCTTCCTTTGCTACCCTGGTGCTATCCTTAGAAAATTTTCATCCCTCTCCTGAACACTGTGACATGCAAAAAATGTTTCAAAATGTAATTAAAATAATAAAGATAGCATTTAATGCACTTATATGCTTTTATATCTTTTTTCAAAAAATATGAATCTGTTTCATATTTTTCAGTTTATTTGTACTTCCCCCTTTTTATGAATAAGCTATCTTATTTACCCCCCCAAGTTTTGAACAATACATCTTCATTAGGCATAGCAAGTTATTGCTTAATATCTTAATAGTTTCTGGAAAATGGAACACGTTTGACTATAGGCCGTTTAATATAAAGAAGAGTATGTTCCCAATGGAAAGTTTCACTAAAATATTACCAAATATCTTCATGTCATGTGCTGTGCTTTTCAATACTGTGATTGATAGTTTCATGCATACATCATCCAATCCCATGCCACATCTACTTCCCCTCCATCTCAAGAGGCTCTTCCACCCACCTATCTCCACCCCAGGACCAATGCATTTGCAGCACTAAAGAAATTGTGTTCTTTGATTCATTTTTCAATACATTTATTACTATTCAGGGATAAGGTAGTCAAAGTCTTTACTTGTAACTCAAAAGCACAACAGGGGAGCCAGCTTCAAACACTGAACCTTTCAATTAAACACGCACAGCACACACTTACCACTGTATCACTGTCTTCCCATTGTTCATCTATTTGCTCCGAGTGGACACCAGTAACATCTCCATAAGTCCTGTCACAAGCAAGTGTAACCAAAGGGCATCTGCTTGCTCCATGGACAGGAAGAGCCTCAATCCATTCTTCAGATCATGGAATTGAATTCCGTAATTGTTACTAGCTTTTGGCATAACAAATAAATAAAACATAGGTAGCTCGCCACGCTCTGCTGTGGAACACACTTATATTTAGACAATTGAGGCATGGCAAAGAACCTTATGTGTGTATATCTGGTATGCAAAATGAAATTCAAATATTCAGAAACATAAAACACAGGCATGTGAAAAGGACCAGTCAGTAATTTCATTATTCTCATCACAATATAATAAAACAATGACATTGAACAAAAAGTGTTGATTAAGGGATGTCCATATATGGTTTACAAAAATTTCATACATTCCAAATAATTTCTTTGTATAACTTGTTTCTTGAGTTTCTAGGAGCACTTTAGTGTGACATATCCTACTGCACGGATCTTTGCTTTTGTTGCATGTGTTTTTGGTATCATATACCAAAATTAATATACATCAATACCAAAAAAATGTTTTCCCTGTTTTTTCTAGGATTTTATGGTTTCGGATTTAAGATGGGATTTTGGTTTCAATATTTCTGTATGAACAACTAATTTTACCAGCACTTCTTAAAAATTTTATGTTTATTAAAACATCATGATTTAGAAAGTTATTTACAATGTGACTGATTAACAAATACACTGTTCCATTATTATCCAACTACCAGAGTGACGTTCCTTAATGTCCTCATTTTCTATTCTACCCCAGAATGGACCCTTACAGACATGAGTTACATTTTTTTTCATACTCCTTGCTGCTATAAAGATTCAAAATATTTATCAAAATGTTGATATTTTATTTATCAAAATATTTATCAAAATATTGATATTTATTGATATTAAGGAGGAAATCAATGACCTGGAAACCAAAAAAAAAGCAATCCGAAAGATTAATGAAACCAAGAGCTGGTTCTTTGAAAAATTAAACAAGATTGAGAAGCCACTGGCAAGACTTGTAAGGACAGGGAATGAGAGAACCCAAATAAACAGAATCAGAAATGAAAATGGTGACATCACAACAGAAAAGACAGAAATCCAAAAGATCATCAAAGATTACTTAAAGACCCTGTATGCCACGAAACATGAGAACCTAGAAGTAATGGATAAAATCCTGAAGTCCTAATACCTCCCACGAATGAAACAAGAAGACCTCCAATACCTGAATAAGCCTATAGCCATTGAGGAAATTAAAACAGTAATTAAAAGTCTGCCCAAACATAAAAGCCCAGGTCCAGATGGGTTAACTATAGAATTCTACAAAGCCTTTAAGGAGGAACTACTGCATGTCCTGTTCAAGATCTTCCAGGAAATAGAAGAAACAGAAACATTCCCAAACAGTTTGTACGAGGAACACATCACCCTGATACCCAAAGCAGGGAGAGACAACACAAAGAAGGAAAATTACAGACCAATCTCCTTGATGAACACAGATGCTAACATCTTCAACAAAATACTAGCAAACAGAATCCAAAGACTCATCAAAAAGATCATACAGCATGACCAAGTAGGACTCATACCGGGAATGCAAGGATAGTTCAACATTCGCAAATCAATCAACATAATACATCATATCTATAAGAGAAAAAATAAAAAACCATATGATCCTATCAATAGATGCAGAAAAAGCATTTGACAAGATCCAGCACCAATCATGATTAAAACCCTCCATAAAATGGGAATTGAAGGAAGCTTCCTCAAGGTGGTCAAAGCCATCTACCAAAAGCCCACAGCAAGTATCATTCTCAATGGGGAAAAATTGAAAGCCATCCCCTTAAGATCAGGAACATGACAAGGTTGCCCTCTCTCACCTATTTTATTCAATATAGTACTGGAAGTACTCGCCATAGCAATCAGAGAAGAAAAGGATATTAAGGGCATCCAGACAGGCAACAAAGAAATCAAGCTATCATTATTTGCAGATGACATGATATTATACTTAGAGAACCCTAAACTCTCAGCCCAAAAACTCTTAGAAACAATAGATATGTATAGTAGAGCGGCAGGGTACAAAATCAATACCCAAATGTCAGTGGCTTTCCTATACACAAATAATGAAAGAGAAGAAAGGGACATTAAGAAATCAATTCAATTCACAATCGTACCACAGAAAATAAAATACCTAGGAATCAGCTTAACTAAGTGTGTAAAGGTCCTATACAAAGAGTAATACAAGACACTGCTTCAAGAAATAAAAGAGGACACGAGGAAATGGAAACACATTCCCTGCTCATGGATGGGGAGAATTAACATTGTTAAGATGGTAATACTCCCTAGAGCTTTGTACAGATTCAATGCAGTTCCTATAAGGATATCCATTACATTCTTTAAAAGAAATTGACCAAACACTCCTGAAATTGGAATAATAAACCCCCACGGATAGTTAAAGCAATCCTTGGGAAAAAGAAGATGTGGAGGCATCACCTTTCCTAACCTCAAACTGTACTACAAAAGCAGCAGTAATAAAAGTAGTGTGGTACTGGAACAAAAACAGACCTGTGGATCTATGGAATGGAGTTGAGTATCCTGACAACCACCCACAAAGACATGATCAGTTAATCTTTGATAAAGGTGAAAAGAGTCCAAACTGGAGTAAGGAAAGCCTCTTCAACAAGTGGTGCTGGGAAAACTGGAAAGCTACATGTAAAAAATGAATTTGGATCTGTGTCTAACAACTTGCACAAAAAATCAGATCAGAATGGATTAAAGATCTCAATATCAGACCTGAATCCATAAAGTACATTGAAGAAAATATATGAAAAACCCTCCAAGACATTGAAGATAAAGACATCTTCAAAGGTGAAACACCATTAACAAAGCAACTAGAAGAAAACATAAACATATGGGACTACATGAAATTAAAGAGCTTCTGCACCTCAAAAGAAACAGTGACTGAGATACATAGCCAGTCCACACAATGGGAAAGTATATTCACCCAATACACATCTAATAAGGTGTTAATGTCCAGGATATATCAGGCACTGTTACAGCTATATAAGAAGAAAACAGCCAAGCCCATAAAAATGGGAAGAAGAGATGAACAGAAAAGTTGACAGGTAAGAAATTCGAATGGCCAAAAGGCGCATGAAAAAATGCTCGTCATCACTAATCACCAGAGAGATGCAAATCAAAACAACAATGAGATATCACCTCACACCACAGAGACTGGCCCATATTCAAAAGGGTAAAAGTCGCAAGTGGGGAAAAGGGGACTCTCATACATTGTTGGTGGGAATATCGACTTGTACAACCTTTCTGGAAAACAATATGGTCATTCCTCCAAAGAGTAGAAATTGAGCTCCCTTTTGACCCAGCCATACCACTCCTGGGAATATACCCTGGGAAGCCAAAAACACACAGCAGAAACACAATCCGCACTTTTATTTTCATAGCAGCACTATTCTCAATAGCCAGAACCTGGAAACAACCATTATGCCAGAGAACTGATGACTGGATAAAGAAACTGTGGTACATCTACACAATGGAATACTATGCAGCTGTCATGAAAAATGAAGTTATGAAATTTGCCTATAAATGGATGGACATGGAAAGGATCATGTTGAGTGAAATTAGTCAGAAGGAAAGAGAGAGACATAGAATGACTGCATTTATTTACATGACATAAATATATCAGGTGATCTTACCAAAAGTGGAAATTACCGCAAATGTGAGGGAGTCAGAGGTGAGGTAAGACAGAGAAGGGAACATGTGTGAATAAATGGCGAAAGGGCTGATACCAACATAGAACTGAGCATTAAATACAGGCAAAAAAATAAACATGATGGATTCCAAGGGTATGTAGTGCAACGCACAATGTGTAGGAGAAGGAAGCGAGAGAGAGGCAGAAAGAAAAGAGATAAAGAACCTGCCATTTAGGCAGGCTATGGGAGGGGGAGGGAATTGGGGACATTGGTGGTGGATATGGGCACTGGTGGAGGGCGGGTGCTGGAACACTATGTGACCGAAACCTCCAAACATGAACAACATTGTAATTATATTTCTCACGGTGGTATAATAAAGTATTAATTAAAAAGTTCAATCAATAAAAATCAATTTGTTATGTATGATTGTCATATTTAACCTAAGTAAATTAAAAAGTAAAATAATTCAATAAAATATAATGTAGTTTCTAGTCCCATTTACATAAATATGTTAAATTATTTTATATCTAAAATATACTGAATTGCATTTTATTTTGTACTCGGTTTTATTATTATAACGATCATGTCTTCCTGTTATTAATAAAGCAAAGCTATAAAATTATTCATTAGTTTCTCTTCATTCAGCATTAGTATTCAGAAGGAAGAGAAGCAAAAGGCTGACCCCTCTTATCTGTGTTATATAGAATACAGGATGAGAAAATATATCGTGGTAAAAAGTAATGCATAGATCACTATTGACCCCATTGTTTAGAGAAGAAAAGGAAAGAGAAGGATAGGTATCAAGAGGGGAAAGAAGAGGAACAGGGAAGTAATGGGTGAGCAGGCACAAGTCTTCCATTATACTGGGGATATGAATAAGTGGTAAAGTAATATATTCAAAAAAATAGAACAACAGCAAGGAAAACATAATATCTAAACTGCAATCACTGAAATTTCTTAATGAGTCTATCAAGTTGATAAGCAGGGATCAGGTGGGGGTTGGGGGTGGAAAGAGAACAAGGGATCACTAGTGGAAGTTGATACTGGTAGTGGAATTAGTGTTGAAATATCATATGCCTAAAATTCTATGATCCATAACTTTTAAAGTCACAGTTCTTTAATAAATATTTTGCTAATATATTTTTGGAGTTTAAGGTATAACTAACTGTAAAATTTCCTTTCTTTCTGTTTCTTTCTTCTACTTTCTTTTTTCTTTTATTGAGTCACCATGAGCTACACAGTTACAAGTTTCATTGCTGGTTTAATTTATACAATGTTCCAACAAATACCTTCACCATTGTATGTTTACCATCACCAAATCAGCAGTTTGGAGGGATCCCAATAGTTTTCCCACCCCAACAACCCCTAACCTGCCAGTAACATCTCCATATGTCCTGTCTCATGCAAGTAGAGCCCAAAGGCACCTTGCTTGCTCCAGGAACATAAAGAGCCTCATTCCCATCAGGTCATGGGAATGAGGTCTATAATAGTTACTGGTATTTGG
This sequence comes from Cryptotis parvus, assembly GCA_021461705.1. NCBI lineage: Eukaryota > Metazoa > Chordata > Mammalia > Eulipotyphla > Soricidae > Cryptotis > Cryptotis parvus. Next base: position 2,280 of record JAJIBD010016747.1, on the reverse strand, counting down.
CATATTAAATACAATACTGGTAGCTTGCCAGGCTCTGCCGTATGAGTAGCATACTCTTGTAGTCATCTCTAAATCCAGCATTTATTGATGAACCGTGCAGCCACAAGTGGCAAAAGAGCCAGGTTGTGATAGGCTGGTCTGCTGGGTGGAGTTCTGATGAGGGGGAAGTCCGATGTGGAAAATGGAGGCCCTCATGGAGTGGGGGTCGTGTGGCTTATTGCGAGGCTCTGCTGGGGTGGCGGGCCAGGGCTAGAACCTACCATCCCCTTCCAGGTGCCTCGTGAGCGGCTGGGCACAGAGAGAGCCAGTAGCATCTCTGCCCCATGTCTGTGAGTCTCTGGATCAGCATACCTGGACCAGTTTTAAAAAAGACTGCTGCAGGGTGGATCTCGGCGAGCTGAGCTGTGATAGTCTGGTCTCCTGTGTGGAGTTCTGACTAGGGGGAACCGGATGTGGAAAATGGAGGCCCTCATGGAGTGGGGGTTCGTCTGGCTTGTTGCGGAGGGCTCTGCTGGGGTGGCAGGCCAGGGGCTAGAACCCCCCATCCATCCTGGGTGCCTAGAAGCGGCTGGGCACAGGGAGAGCCATTACCAGGGAGAAATTATCAGAGGGAATTTGACCCTGATGGCTTTCCATTGGAGTGAGAAATCTGGGGTTGCAGGGATATGAAAACCTAACTGCATCCTTTCTGGACTCCCCTTCCTTTCCCCCTTTTCCCCTTTGCTTCTGGAGTTTCTCTTCAATGTCTCCTATCTACAGGGCCTTAACACTTGGTGGCCATCATCTTAACCTATACCTGATCAGGGCACAGCCAGGAACCCTAAATTCAGGAGTTTTCATTGCTGATTTGTATGCCAAAACTTTTGCAAGTAAAGCATTTTGAACTACTCTGGATTCTCATGTCTTTCTCCATCCGCCTGCCACCGTCCCTGGGGCAGAAGGGAAACCCTGACCTTGCTTCCTTTTTTTGAGGGGTGCCCCAGCATTTCCCTACAAAAACCTCTAACAAAACAATTGGAAACAAAAATATACATATGGTACTATATAACACTAAAAAGCCTCTGAACCTCAAAAGAAACCGTGATCAAGATACACAGAGTGGGGGCAAGTGCACAGAGCGTGGAAAGAATATTCACCCAATGGCCATATGAAAAGGGGTTAATATCCAGGATATATCAAACACTGGTAGAATTTCTCAATAAGAAAAAAAGTCAAACAACCTCAAAAAATGGGGAGAAGAAATGAAAAGAAACTTCGGCAAAGAAGAATTTCCAAATGATCAAAAGGCATCTGAAAAAAAGCTCATCAGCACTAATCATCAGGGGAGATACAAAACAAAACAACAATGAGGTATAACTTCACACAACATAGACTGGCACACATCCAAAAGAGCAAGAACAAAAGAGGTGCTGGTGTAGATGTGGGGAGAAAGGGACAGTCATCCATTGTTGGTGAGAATGTCGACAGGTATAGTCTTTTTGGAAAATAACCTGAACATACCTCCAAAAACTAGTAATCCAACTCCCATTTGAAACAGCCATACCACTCCTGGGAATATAACATGGGAAGCCAAAAACACAGCAGAAATGATGTCTGCACTTTTATTTTTATAGCAGCCCTATTAACAATGGTCAAAATGTGGAAACAACCAAAGTGCCTGAGAACAGATGACTGGATAAACTGTGGTACATCTACACAATAGAATACTATGGAGAGGTTAGGAAAAAATTAAGTTATATAATTTGCCTGTAAATGGACAGACATGGAGAGGTTCATACTGAGTGGAATTAGACAGAAGGAAAATGATAGATATAAAATGATTACATTTATTTGCGGAATATTTAAGTATATATGCTTATATATAAATAATATATATTTATTAGTGGCAATATTTATTTATTTATTTATTGCTTTTTGGGATACACCAGCAATGCTCAGGGGTTACTCCTGGCTCTGTACTCAGAAATTAATCCTGGCAGTGCTCAGGGACCATATGGAATGCCAGGGATGGAACTCGGGTCAGTTGCAAGCAAGTCAAACACCGTACATGCTGAACTATCGGTCCGGCCCATATTACTAGAAATAAACATTGTTGTTACTGGTTATAGAACCAAACATAAGCCAAGAGGCACAAATGCTGCCTGACTTCGACTGAGAATGTGGAAAGATTGTCTACAGCTGAATCTCGACAAAACAATGTTCATGAAAAATGAACTAGTTACAGAGGCTACATTCACTCTCAATAGAACAAATGTCTCTGAATGAGCAGTTATGTGTACC
>JAJIBD010016744.1:0-27493 GCA_021461705.1 Cryptotis parvus | reverse complement strand
GATTAATCAAAATGTTTTAGAGATTTTCTCATTACTCAACATCTTATAAACAATAGTTTACTTGATCACTTGATCACTTGATCACTTGATCACTTGAATCCCGCTATTCATCGATTTGCTCGAGCGGGCGCCAGTAACATTTCCATTGGACCCTATCATGTGCCAATGTAGTTCAATGGCATCTGGTTGATTCAGGAATATGAAGAGCCTCAAACTGTTCCTTCAGGGTCTTAACAAGGAAGTCTGACCATCTTGTAGGTGGGCGGCCACGTGATCTTTTGACATCCCGTGGGATCCAGTCGGTAACGGCTCTAGTCCAGCGGTTGTCTCCAAATCGCATTACATGTCCAGCCCATCTGATTTTCGATGCCTTGGCAAATGAGACAGCGCCCCTGATTCTGGAATAGCGACGGAGGTCAGAACTCCGGATTCCTTCACTCACTTGAGTGAGACATGATATTCCAAGCATAGCTCTTTCGATTCCTCTCTGGGAGACCCAATAGCATTCTCATCCTGCTTTCGTAGGGCCCAGGTCTCTGAGGCGTATGTTAATGCAGGGAGAACGGTGGAGTCGAAGAGATGTGCCCGGAGCCGGAGGTTCTTTGTCCTTTTAGCTATTTCTTCGATGCCTTTGAAGGCATTCCATGCCGCTCTCTTCCTCCTGCGCAGCTCAGGTTTTAGGTCGTTCATCATGTTGACTTCTTGACCTAGGTACACATAACTGCTGCATTCAGAGATGTTTGTTCCATTGAGAGTGAATGGGGCTCTGGAACTAGTTCATTTCTCATGAACATAGTTTTCTTCAGATTCAGCTGTAGACCTACCTTTCAGCTGTAGACTTTACCTTTTGTAGGTAGGTCTACAGCTGAATAGTTTACAGTTATACAAAATCACCAACAAAAAAGACACCAAATTAAAATTTATGAACCCTGGATTTCCATTTTTCCCCTTATCTTGAATCAGTAATTAAATTTTCATGGGGATTTGTCTCAATTTATCAAACTCTCAACGTAGTACCACCCTTATTTAGATTGTAGTCCAGGTAAAATCATGGTTTTTACCATGATTCTACATTTCAACACCTTATGCCAGGTGTTGAACTTTTGCCTTAAAAGCTCACTAGGATTGAACTGGTAAGGACACAGACCTTGAGTTACATTATATTAGTCCCTAGTTAGTACAGTTATATTTGAGCAACTAGAAAACTTAAGACATTTTTTAAGGAATTTTCTGATTGTGATTTTCAGGTACTCCTCAGAAGACAAGCCTTACCACACATTAAACAAGACATACCCAAATGACCACCCAGCTGCTAAACTGTTAAAAAGAAAAAATTGGGGGCCGGAGCGATAGCCCAGCGGGTAGGGCGCTTTACCTTGCAGGCAGTCGGCCTGTGCCGGCCTGGGTTCGATCCCTGGCATCCCATATGGTCCCTCGAGCACCGCCAGGAGTAATTCCTGAGTGCAGAGCCAGGAGAAACCCCTGAGCATCGCCGGTGTGACCCAAAAAGCCAAAAAAAAAAAAAGAAAAAAAAGAAAAAATTGGTATTTTTTTCCAAACTTGTAGGATTGGAGCTAAAAAAAGATAAAGTCACCTCCAGATGTAAAAAAGTCTTATAAAGAACTAGCTTGCCTCTAAGACCCTAAATTAGAGTGGTCTTAATATTGTCACAGAGCATGCATAACCACTATCTCCCATCATTTGCAAACCTATTTCAATTCTCTCTGAATTTGACTATGTATATTCCCTTTCCAGTGTCAAATTTTGTTGAGGAAAAAATTTCAAAGAAGCTCAGCTGAATAGAAAGAATTGAGAGAACAAATGTAGCAAATAAACGATTTTGTAAAAGGTCAGATGATATTTAAGGGAGGTTGGGAAGATAAACAGCTTAGGTTCAAAGAAAAACACACTTAAGATGAATTATTATTTCAGATCTTGATCTTATAGTCCAGTATAGGTCACTCTCCTTGTATATTACAATGAAATAAGCACATATTTAGCAGGTCTTCACCAATAGGAAATTGATTTCTGTGCCTGACATTCACCCTACAGCTTGCTACTGATAAATTTTAAAAATTGATGTAACCTGGTCATACAAAGTCACAGATGTTTAAGATCACATCTTATTCATGACCAAACTCTCTCTAACCATGCGATTTCCTGAGCCATCTGAGAGAAGCTATAGACTTTGTCATCCTGTCCCACTTATCCAGGCATGGTGTTTAATTAGTGTATACAACGTTAATGTGAAAGATTTGGCAGCTCATCCCCACACGCCTGTTGGGTTCATTGCCTCCTTAGAAAAACCCTGGTGGGGCCGGAGGATAGCCCAGCGGGTAGGGTGTTTGCCTTGCACGCGGCCGGCCCAGCCGGCCTGGGTCTCGATCCCCGGCATCCCATCTGGTCCCCCGAGCATCGCCAGGAGTAATTCCTGAGTGCAGAGCCAGGAGTAACCCCTGAGCATCGCCGGGTGTAACCCAAAAAGCAAAAAAAAAAAAAAAAAAAAAACCCTGGAAGGGGCCAGAGTGATAGCCCAGCAGGTAGGGCGCTTGCCTTTGCACGCGCCAGCCCATACTGGCCCACGCTCAATCCCCCAGCATACCATATGGTCCCCCGAGCACCACCAGGAGTAATTCCTGAGTGCAGAGCCAGTAGTAACCCCTGAGTATCGCCGGGTGTGACCCAAAAAAGCAAAAAAAAAAAAAAAAAAAGAAAAAGAAAAGAAAGAAAAGAAAAGAAAAACCCTGGACACCTAGTCATCCAGACAAAACTAACAAACAGATTTTTGACCCTCCACAATAACAATAACTAACATTTTCATAAAGATTTAAGGTTTATGAGATGCTTTAATGTGTGCAGTGCTTTCTGTTATAGCATAATGTAGCACCAGACCTTGGCTTGAGGAATCTAAATGATCATTTCATTGTTATTTGCCACCAGGGAATGTAGTCTGTCCCCTCTCTGTGCTGTCTTCTCCTCTGTGAAACATCTTCACGGAATTGTTTAGATGAGCTGACCCAGTGCATAGGAAAATAGCTATGCCTCTGCAGATTTTCGGTGATCATTGTTGTGACTCAATCTACTGACTTCAACCTTTTCAGTGTTTAGTTCAGTGAACAAACCAGCCTTCAATATGTCTTAAGACATCATGGTCATGGGGCTGGAGCAATAGCCCAACGGGTAGGGCGTTTGCCTTGCACGCCGGCTGGCCTGTGCCAGCCTGGGTTCGATCCCCGGCATCCCATATGGTCCCCCGAGCACCACCAGGAGTGATTCCTGAGTGCAGAGCCAGGAGAAACCCCTGAGCATCGCTGGGTGTGACCCAAAAAAGAAAAAAAAAAAGACATCATGGTCCCAGACAGACCATGTATGTGCATGGAACTGCCAGTGACTGTAGAGATTGACTCAGTAGACCATTGCAAGAGGTTTAGTTGGAAAAACTGAAGAATAATGTCAGGTAACTTTGCTTTTCTTCTGCACCATCTAACTGGCAATCCAGAGACTTTCTAGAAATGATTTAGTAGCTCAGAAAGACCCCTGTCGGTTGCTGAAGCAACCTGTGATGTTATGTCCATGTAACCAAAGGAAACATTTTGACCAGCATATACAACTATTAAAATTCGACTCTGGAGTAGAGAAATCTTGTTTCATGCATCTTTTCTTTCCCACGTTCTGTTTCAAAACTCCACTACTGAGTCCCGTGGTCCCTCAAGAAAAGGGGGCTGGAGCTCATATGGAAGCGGTAGTTGAGGGAAGGAAGTGATTACCTCTCCTATGTTTCACAGTCAAATAAATATTTACTAAGTAAGGACACACGGCATACATTAAAATTAATGCTTCGCACAGCTTTGGAGAGGTCTGTCATATCTGTCAATGTTTCAATAGCTCTGTGACTGTGAATGGCTCCGCTGTCTCTCAGTAAGAGCTGCCATTTTCCTGACGGTACTCAGCAGGAGATCGGAGCTGATTACACACTCAGAGCCAGAGAATGGGCGGCTAAGCAAGGAAAGCTCAAGGGAGAGAGGAAGAGCTTATAAAGTTTATGTTCAGTGAGGTCCACAATATTTTGGGAGAGTAATTTCATGGTGATTTCAAATAAAGAAAAGGAGCTGTGCCTAATAGGGACATCCGTATTCATAGACTATTAAAAGAAAATTGAGGGGGAGGGGGAAAGGGAGGAGACTGACAATCATCTTCCCTTGGTTAAATAGCCTATGCAGAGCTATGTTTTCTGTATGTCAAGTTGTCACCAGTCCAAGGGTTTAAGAAGGGACAGTTTGCACTTAAAAGATATTGATGCACATGTTTTCCCAAGTGTCATTCATACAACTCCTGTGCAGTGAAGAGATATTTGGACTTGGGTAATTTTATTTTAGTGCTTTTCCCTCCTCTAGGAATAGTGTCAACTCCTGACACTAATCTGGCTGCTGAAATGATGCCTTCCAGTTTCATTAATGGTATATTTATGATTCCTTTAAAAAAGCCAGTGATCTACTCTTCTTGGAAAAGACATGCAACCATTAAGAAAGGCACATTTCTAGACATTGCTCTTTCCCTTGACACCTCAGGTCCTAGTGCAGCTCCCAGAAGATGGAAAGATATTTGACCAGCAATTTTAGAACAGTGAGAAAAAATAGATATGAAGAACTGTAGAAATGAAGAAGTAAGAGGTTAGGCAGGAAATAGCAATCAGAGAGGTATATGTTACACGGTTGACTACATTTTCCCAAGTAGTCAGAAATGAATTAGTGACATTCTTAAATGTGCTGGAATGTCTTGCTTCATTCCAGCTGTGTTTTCTCTGTGACTCATACATTAAGGCTCATCTCTTCGGCTTTAATATGTGAGTAGTTCAATTTAGCATATAGTGCTGGCTTTCTGGTTTTTGTGTTATGTGTTTTTTTTCTTAGAAACACACTTTTTTTTTGCTTTGAAAGAAAACCAGTCATTTCAATATGTCTATCAATGAATGTGCTTTAGCATAAAAGGTGTTTTACATCATAAAAATGGGATTTTAACATAGAACTTGGCATCAAATATAGGCAAAAAGATACACATGATAACCTTTAAGTATATGTATTACAATCCACAATATGTAAGAGAAAGAAAAGAGAGCAAGAGAGAAAGAGAAAGAGAGAAAAGAGATGGAGAACCTGCCACGGAGGCAGGCTAGGGAGGGGGAGGGAATCGGGGACATTGGTGGTGGGAAATGGGCACTGGTGGAGGAATGGGTGCTGGAACAATATATGGCCGAAATCCAAACATCAACATTTTTGTAATTGTTAAAAAAAAATAAAATAAAATTTTAATGGAATTTAAAAATTATTATAAGAAATTTATCTCTGAGAGAGAGACAGAGAAAGAGAGGAAACAGGGATACCTGCTATTGAGGCAGCCTAGTGGTGGGCGAGAAGGGGTGTGGGCATACTGGTGGTGGGGGGACTGGTGGAGGGATGGGTGCTGGAACACTGTATTACCAAAAACCAATTATGAACACCTTTGTAACTGTATGTTTCACTGTAGTATAATAAAAAATTTTAAAAATTAAAAATAATAAAAGAACTCTATCTCTAATACTACTTGGAATTGCCCTAGTGTTTAAAAAAATTTTAGTATTCCAGTAAATATTGTAAACAAATATGCATACATAATTCCTAACTTCACAGGAATTATGAATCAACATAGGTCTTAGCTTGGGTTTTCCAAAAGCAAAACCTGAGATGAGAATTTCATTGAAGAATTATTCTCTTTTTTTTTTTTAATTTCATTTATTTATTTATTTACCTTTTGCTTTTTGGGTCACACCCAGCAATGCTCAGGGATTACTCCTGGCTCTGCACTCAGGAATTACTCCTGGCGGTGCTTGGGGGACCATATGGGACGCCAGGGAATGAACCCGGTCGGTCACATGCAAGACAAATGCCCTACCCACTGTGCTACCACTCCAGCCCCTATTCCCTTTTTAAAAGGCAATAAGGGTGAAGAAATCAGGCCAGGAAAGAAGTCAATTATGGTAAAAACTCAGGCAATGTTACAGACTCCATCGGAAACCATTGGAGGGGACAGAGGGAAGCTCTGGAGGAGAAATAATACTGTTGAATTGTTTCACTTTAAGAAAAGGAGATGATATTTCATGCTCCTGGCCAGTAAGCCATTAGTTCCTTGTTACACCCTTGGTTATGTCAAGAGTGGAGCACTTGGGTCTATTGGAAGGACTTGGCTCAGTATCTACTGACTCCAGTACAGTTTTTTTGTTTGTTTTGGGAACATACTCAATGGTACTTAGGGTATACTTCTGGCTCTGTGCTCAGGGATCACTCCTGGCATTGTTTAGGGTACCATATGGGTTGCCGAGTATCAAACCAGGGTAGACTGCATGCAAGACAAGAGCCCAACCCCATGGTACTTATCACTCTAGTCCCCCAACACCACCCCCTAAGTATAGTCTTGGTGCTATGAAGCATTAGAAACGAAACATATAGCAGGTTGAATAAAATCTAAGGAAATATGTATGGAACACCACCAATATCCATAAGCATATTATCATGTATTCATTAAATAATCATTTAGTGCCTGCTATGTGCTGGGCACTGGGTCACGTTAGAGTTACAAAAATGAACAAGAAATTATTTCCTGAAAAATCTCAACAGCTAGAGGAAAAAACAGTTATATTAAAAGGTCACTAAAATAAAGCATGTTTGTTGTTTTTCAGGATAGAAGTGCTATGAAATTACAATGACTAAGTGCATAATAGCTGGGGTGAGTTTCCCGCAAACCTTCAAAGTGAACATAATCTTAAACATCAGACACTTTTGAAGAAGTAGAAGAGTTTGAAATCATTGCAAAAGAGTGAAGTTCTGCACACTCAGCTATGCTGAGCTCTGCTCACACCCTGCATTACTGTTGCTATTGTTTCTAAGACATTCATTAAATATTCACCCAGAAAACATTTACTGAGAACCTGATATTTTCCAGGAATAACAGTAAACACTAGGGAGACAAAGAAAGAGAACAGGCCCAACCTCTATAGCAGCTCATATCCTGAGCTCATCATTTCTCACCATGGATATTCAGATTTTCCATCTGAAAAATAGAGTTTTCAACCCTTGATACCTGTTTACACCTAAGAATAATATGTGAGAAATATGAACTCAATGGAAGTCCTTCAAATAAATAAGTTTTCAGAAGCCCCCCAGGAGAAAAACAATCTTAGCCACAGACTTACTCTCAACTCATCTCTTGGAATGAATATTACCATGTTAATGCCTAAAATGTCTTAACCTAAGACAAAAATATATACAAATATATTCACTCTTTAATTTTAATTAAAGAGTGAATAAATATTAAGCTTTTGTAGTCTCTACTGTAGGCAGCCAAGAAAAACAAGTTAAAAAAGAATCAGAAAAAAAGGATGGCAAACACCCTTGGTACAATAAATATGCCTGCAATATGGAAAATCATAAAGAAATAAAATAATATGGAGAAGCAGTGAAACAGTCTTGCCCTCATGTCACCTACTCTATTCTACCAACAATCTTGTTCACCATTAACCAGACCAAACCTGACCCAAATTTTCCCAGTTAGCCAGGATCTATCTCTTGCATGAAAATTCCTAACCCTATTCCTAATCTCACAGTTTCTGTGTTTCCACCATTCACTGACCTCTCTGTGTATCATTGTTCTGTTTTCTTAACTGTCTGTTATACTCCCAGCAAGCAGGCAACTCTTTGAAGATTTTAAAAATATATATACTTCTAGTCTTCTTTTCATTCTCTCCAAGTTGAGTTCAAGGCAAATGGGGGAAGTCAAAATTTATGCTGGCTAATAGAGGAATAAGTAGCAGTTTCCTCAAGGCCCGAATGCGCTCTCAGATTCTAAAGAACAAAGCAAAATATGGAAATGCAGGAAGCAACTGTGTCTTGCTACAATGCAGATGAGTCATCAGACTCAGTAAGATTAGCTTGGAAACAACACCAGAGAATAGGCTGAAATCAAATCAGTATCTAACACAGGGAAAATGATGACAGTCCTCATCAAAGAGTTGACAAAAAGAAAAGGCAAGGATCAATTTGAAGAGTAAGTCATGATCAGAATTGACAGGGGCTTCAAGACTAGAACTTAAGAGCAATAAAATTTGAAAATTAGGTCCATAACACATTATATAAATAACTCTACATATTTGATAACAGGCCCAATATATAATGGCTCTACATTTATAACAATGAAAATTTTTATGTGCAAAATATGTACGTAATTAATGTGTACAATTTAATGGGTTTGGAGATAAGTACATACCCGTAAAAATCATCAACACAATTTATGCCACAAACCTGAACACAAACACCAAGTTTCCTCTGTCTTTTAATCACCATCGTAGCATCATATTTTTGTGATAGGACAAAAAGAAGATGTGTCAACAAATTGTTTATTATAAAGTACAATATTGTTAACTCTTGACATAGATATCTAGAACTTACTCATCTTGCATAACCAAGCCTTTGTTCTCTAATTAATGCATTCTCATTTTGCCTCCTTGTAGTCTCTGGCAACCATGTTCTGCTCTCTTACTTTCATGAGGTTGACTATTTCAGATTTATCATCATATTGGTGATTTCAAATAGTGTTTCCTGGTTATTTCATTTAGCATAGTATTCTGTTGGATTCACCTACATTATTACAAGTGACAGGATTTCCTTCTTTGAGCTGACTAATATTCACAGTTACAGAGACACATAGGTGATAAATCCATCTCATATTTCTTCTTCATTCATCCAGCAATGGGCATTTAGTTCACTTTCATATATTATTATGAATCATGCTGCAATAAATTTGTGATTATAGATTACCTAATAACTGTTGTTCTTGATATACAACCTAGAAATGTGGTTGTTGGGTTATATAATAACTCTACTTTCAGTTTTATATTTTATTTGTTGATTTGGGACCACACCTGGCAGTACTCGAAGCTTACTCCTGTCTCTCACTCAAGGATCACTCTTAGTGGTTCTCAGACATCAGGAAATTATTTCAGTTACTAGGGATCAAGGAAAACACCTAACCTAAAGTATTATCTCTTTAAGGAAAAGAGAGAGAGGGAGAGAGAAAAGAGATAAAGAACCTGCCATTTAGGCAGGCTATGGGAGGGGTAGGGAATTGGGGACATTGGTAGTGGGAAATGGGCACTGGTGGAGGCGGGTTGCTGGAACATTATGTGACCAAAACCTCCAAACATGAACAACGTTGTAATTGTATATCTCACGGTGGTATAATAAAATGTTTAATTTAAAAAAAAAAAAGTATTATCTCTCTGGCCCAGTTTATTATCTTTTTAACTTTTTTGCTTTTGGAGTCACACCTAGTGATGCTCAGGGGTTACTCCTGACTCTACACTTAGGAATTATTCCCGGCAGTACTTGGGGACCCATATGGGGTTCTGGGGATCGAACCTGCGTCAGCCAGGTGCAAGGCACAAATCCTACCTGCTGTACTATCACTCTGTACTGCCCAATTTATTTTTAACTCTTTAGAGGAACCTCCTTACTTTTTCCAAAAGGAAACATAAATTCATTCTCTCCAACAGAACGTTAAAACTTCCTTTTTCCTACATTTTCACCAACTTAGGTAACATTTTCGTTTTTTTCTTTTTTTTTTTTTGATAAAATTTATTTTAACAAATATGAAGAAATCAGTCTCTTTTGATGATCACGTATCTACTCAGTAATCATTGCTGATTTGTACTGGTGGCTTTAAAGATAAAGAGTCATATGATTTCATAGTAATTATAAAATTTTGGTTTTGAGAAGAAGCTTTTAAGGACTACAACAATTATCTGTTCTTCAGTGTTACTTGTCTTCCCATTGTTCATGGATTTGCTCAAGTGAGCTCCAGTAACATCTCCATTCATTGGGAATGAGGTCCATTATTGTTACTGTTTTTGACATATTGAATACACCACGGGTAGCTTGCCAGCTCTGCCGTGGTTCTGGTTCATCCCAGCAGGCCCAGTCTTTTTCTATGTCAGACCATCATCCAGGGCCCACGGGGCAGAGCCCTGGGTGTAGACAAGTCTGTCTCCTGTCTGCCACCTGCAGTAACACGTACAACCTAGAGGGGTTGCAATGTAATCTGCAGTGTAATCTGCTGAAAATTATAGAAACTGTTAAATGGTTATGCTCAAAGAAAAGAAATGTGCTTCAAGTATATGAACAATTTACCAACTCTTGTTTGCTTGATCTGAATATCTCTAACCTTTTATAAGAATTGGGTTAAAAATTATAGAAATTGACCAAAAGTAGGGGCCGGAGCGATAGCCCAGCGGGTAGGGTGTTTGCCTTGCACGCAGCTGGCCAATGCCGGCCCGGGTTCGATCCCCGGCATCCCATATGGTCCCCCGAGCACCGCCAGGAGTAATTCCTGAATGCAGAGCTAGGAGAAACCCCTGCGCATTGCCAGGTGTGACCCAAAAAAGCAAAAAAAAATAAAATACTCATTTAAAAAAAAAAAAAGAAATTGACCAAAAGTAGAAGGATGCACTTAGGATGGAGAAAAACTTAATATTCATAGCAGCACATTCTATTGGACTTGAGGTAAAGATGAAAATATTTAGAAAAGCAACTGCAAAAATACTGAATTTTCAAGTTTTGTTTAATTCTGATTAAGTTAAAATAAGTAGATGTGACTAATGGTTTTCACATTGAACAATCCCAACCTTAGAGCTTCATTAATAAGTATCAATAAAAAAATGAAACTGAACAAAGAATGAAAAAATTATAACTAAGATTGAGAAAGTGATAAAAATGAGTAACAAAACTGGTCAATAGAAGGAAATAGTGAACAAGACCATCTGGGATATCTGTTTTTATTTAGGAAAAGATGTGTTGCTAAGGAGATATGTCAGCCTAGACCAGAGTTAAAATAGTTTAGCTAGGAGAGGTTAGATTGGCAAGAGGCCTTGTCAAGAAATATCAACCAGTTTCTACAATATGGAAGAGTGTTGTGCTAAGAACTCCTTCCATGTCCAACTACCAAACTCCTAAATGAAGCCATGTGAGTGTCTGTTTCAGTTTTTAGATAACACCAAGGAATATCACTAAAAGTGACTTTGTAGGATGCCATTTCTCCAAGCGTGATAGTTCTCAGACCTTGGAAGATAACGCTAGCTATTTAATGTAGAGCCCCAGAAAGAGAGATCATGAAAATACCACTCATTGAGAGCATGTCATTGATTTAGCAAATGTATAAATGCTTGTAGCCATTTGACCATGAAACTATAGAAAAACAGTGAACTTTGTTTCTCATTGGTAAAATGAGGAATTCTCCATAAAGATGCATAGCCCAAATAAGCCAATCAATCTTATTTTTAATCCATCAGAAATATTTTTCAGAGCATTGAGAGACTCCCTTGAGGATAATAGAAAGTTCAAAGATAGGGAAGTTCCTAAAGAACAAGAAGCAAAAATATGTTGTTGTTGTTTTTTTCAAATATAGGAAGTTGCTCCCACATCAAGTCATTTCTACTATTTGTTTTGGTTTTTCCCCTGTGGCCCTTTGGAGCCAGCGCAATAGCACAACAGGGAGTGTTTTTACGTGCTCTCTGCCAACCTGGGTTCAATCCCTGGCATCCCATTGGTCCCCTGACACCACCAGGATAAATTACTGAGTGCAGAGCCAGGAGTAACTCCTGAGCATCACAGGGTGTGAAACCCCCACCCAAGAAAAATGAAAGTAAATAAAAAAAAAAAACGTAATCCTTCACCATGTCATTCATAGGCCACGTTTCCCCTGGTAAAATTCCACATAGAAAGCACATAACCTAAGGCCTGATACCTGGTTCTGGAACTTGCTTCTTTTCTTCATTTTCAGGAAGGTTGGATGTCTGTCTTGCTGATAATCACATAGCAATATTTAAACTTTAAAGTAAAATGCTCTTTTCATTAGAGCACCAAGATCTCCCCCTTGAAAGACTCCTAAAATTAAGGTTATATGGAAATTAGCCTGTATATTTACATTGATGCCAACAAATATTTAAGAAGCTCAGAAAAATCAAGTAATCGAGAGAGTGGTTTCATTTCCGTTCTGATTTGTACACTCAAAAGTGTGTTCTTCTAATTTAAAGACACAAAATTACATTGTATGTGAACTTAACTTGTAAATAAAGACATGCCCCTAAATTTCAAAAATGTTTTTTGCAGTAAAAAGTGTTGCTCTCTGGACCTGAGCGCTAGTATCATGCCGTAGGGCATTTGTCTTACATACAGCCTACCGGGTTTGATCTCTGGCATTTCACATGGTCCCCCGAGAAAGCACCAGGTGTGCTTCATGAATGCAGACTAGGAGTTACTCCTAAGCATTACTAAGTGTGCCCTGCCCCCAAAATTATTTTTAATTAAATGTGTTGCTTTCTGACTTCACTCAGCGTTATATCGTCTGGACTTCAAGATATTCAGTGTGAGGTCAGAGGAACTGTACAGTAGGTAGGGAGAAGGTAGGGAGATTATTTTACGAGCAGCCAGCTGGGTTTTATCCCTAGCATTCCATGCGCTCCCCAGAGCTCACCTGCGCACTGCCAGGTATGACCCCAAAACCAAAAATAACAAAAAGATACTCAGCGAGGGGCCCGAGCTATAGTAGAGTGGGCAGGATGCCTGCCTTTTATGCAGTTTAATCAGATTGTATCCTTGGCATACTCTAGCCCACCCTGAGTGATCCCTGAACACGAGCAAGTTGTAAGCCCTTGTATCTCCAGGTTCCCGCCACAACCCACGCTCCCCCAAACCACTCACAGCATCAAAGTTCCAAAGGCCATTTGGAGTGGGGTGGGGAGTCACACCTGGCAATGCTCAGGGGTTCTTCCTGGCTCTGCACTCAGGAATTGCTCCTGGTGGTGCTCTGGGGACCATATGGGATTCCAGGAATCAAAGCAGGTTCGTTGCATGCAAGACAAATGTCCAACCCGCCATGCTATCGCTCCAGCGCCCAAAAGGCCTTTTTATGGGAGAATTGGTCCTGTGAATTGGGTGGGGAGAGAGGGAAAAATGTTAGGATCCTTGAGAAGGAGATGAGTACACGGGTGATGAATGTGATATTAGAATTACATAAGAGAACCATTATTAATGTTGTTATAAACCATATAATTCAAGTGAAAATGCTAAATAATTTTAAGTGTTGCTTTTTTGATGTCAGAGAAATGTGTACTGTGGATAAGGTACTTGCCTTGCCTGCATCTGAACAGGGTTCAATTCCCAGCACCATATATAGTACCTGGAGCACCACCAGATGTGATCCCTGAGCACTACCAAAGCAACTCCCCCACACTAAAAGTATTTATTCTTGAACAAGAAATAAATGAGTCAAATCAATGTTTTATGCTCTTTTAGTGTACAGTTTTTAACTATTAAAGGAATGCAGAGAAAGGTCCTGCCCCTCAAGGTGTTGCGGGTGTGGCTGCAGTGCCTGGTTGTGTTGGCAGATGGCAGACAGGAGACAGGCTTGTCTACATCCCCGGACTCTGCCCTGTGGGCCCTGGATGGTTGGTTGATGGTCTGACATAGAAAAAGTCTGGGATGAACCCAGCGTCATGGCAGAGCCTGGCAAGCTACCCGTGGTGTATTCAATATGCCAAAAACAGTAACAATAATGGACCTCACTCCCAACAAATGAAGTCGTTATTGGTGCCTGCTTGAGCAAATTGATGAACAATGGAAAGACAAGTGACAAGTGACAAGAGAAAGGTCTCTCTCAGACACATTTGCTCTGCAATGGTGAGGCTTTTCAATGGTACATTGGTATACTTCTATGCATGCTTGCCTGAGCTAGAATAGATAAAAAAGACAGTTATGGACTAAATATTAAAACTTCTTGACTAAGGAAGAAATAGATACAGAATGATCTCTCTCTCTCTCTCAGATGTGGGATTTAAAGATATGCAGCAAGGTAGTGACAGGGATAACTAATCTACACAACTGAGTTTGGGGAGGTGGTGGTTGAAAGGGAGGCACCTGTCATTGGGGGGAGGGAGATGGGTGTGCTGGTAAGAGGTGCAGTTCTGGAGTTATGTACATGGAAAACAGTACAATAATATAAATCTCAGAGCTTCAATCAATAAAAAATGTTTAAATAAAATAAGATGTTCGACTAACACTACCTATGCCTAGTAAATAATGCACGGTATAAAGGCTACCATAACGTTTAAGTATCTTTATTTTTAAATTATTTTTAAGTATCTTTATTATTTAAGTATCATTGTTAACTGGAAATGTAAAGTGGGCTGTCAGATGTTAAAGATACAAGGTTTTCTGTTGCTATCAATTCAAAGACAGGTACAACCTGAGTTTAGAAAAAGACAGATTTAGGGTGCTGGAGAGATAGCACAGCAGGTAGGGAGTTTATCTTACACATGGCCTACCGGGGTTCAATCCGCAGCTTCCCATAAGGTCCCCTGAGCACTGCCAGGAGTAAGTCCTAAGAGAAGAACCAGGAGCAATCCCTGAGCATAGCTGGGTGTAATCCAAAATAAAAAAATAGAAAAGAGATTTAGATCTTTTTTGGAGGAGGAGTTCAACCTACAGTTTGACCATTCACAACAAATAATAAAATTTGGAGACACTTAAGGTGAAGAGAATAAATATACTTACTGGAGGAGAATCATGGCAATAAGGCCATGAACTTGAAATATTTATAAGATAGAGATAAAAGACCTTGAGTAACCATTTAAGGGCATTAATTTAATAATATTTCAAGATTAATTTAAGGCATAGGAATAAAGCATTGTTGATAAGATTTGGAAGAAATTAACATCAAGAAAAAATAAATATATATTAATGAAAGCATCTCACTATATAGAATTTATACTCATCATATAAAATTTGGGTAATAAACAGCTCACTTTAAACCAATCACCTGTTGCTATTTTGGTGCTTTTTCCCAATATACATGAATAAATATATGTATGCCCTCAAAGTCCACCAACTGCTTTCTCAAATTACTCATCCATAGAGGTAGAAGAGAAGACAAGCTCTGTGAATTATGTTTTTGCAAAACTCTGGCTAAACAAGACACAAATCAGTGAACCGTTTTCTCAAAGTTTCGCTAATAGAACAAATAGAGATTAGCAAGAACACCTTGACCCCATTCAGCTGAAGACATGAGTACATTACGTCTCTAAAAACATAATTCTCAATTAAACAGATCAGCATGTACATAAGGAGATCACCATGAAGCACCATCTAGTAGGAAGTCACAACCTTGTGGTCTCAGTTATGAGTCATCAAAAAGACTACTGTTTGCAGGTTCCTGTGACCTACTATGAATCTTATTTCTCCATTGCCAAAAAGCATACAGTCAGATTGAATTTACACCAACTAAATTTCATGGAATTTGCTTGGCTTTACGCACCTTTGGCTTATTCATGGGTGTAAGTGTTACCACCTCCACAATAAATATTTTTAAATAGATCTTGTTCATATGTAGAATATAAAGAAACATAGTCAGAGAACAGCAAAGTCATCAGGCAATTTTTCTTTACAGATCTGAATTACCATGTTGAGTGGGCAGGGGGTGGGGAGAGAAACCCTTGGGACGCTGGTTGGGACACTGGGGCAGAGTTTGGGCACTCTGGTGATAGTCGTGGCGTTGAAATGATATATGCATGAGAAGTATAATGAATATGTTGTGAATCTTAGTACCTCAATTAAAATGATAAAATAAATATATAAAAATATAAGTCTATTTTACCAAAAAAATGCAAGTGTGACTAATGAAATTTGGGACCTCAGAAATGCTTGTCAGGACTAAATTAGTGGAATGGGGTGGGGGAATCAGAAATAAGGAGACATCCTTAGGACTAGACAAGTGGCGAGGTGGGGGCTACATTGCCTTTCTTTCATGTTCCCGCTGAAGGATAAAAGCTTAGAAAAAGGCCAACAACATGATGTTCTAGAAAACACATAATCACCTCATAAACTTAACAAGTTAATCCATGAATCACCTCATCAACTCCAATTGAAATACTATGCGCCATCACCCCTTGATGGGAATGACCGCTATATATTCTCAGTCAGAGATTATAAAATCAGACTATTTTCTTGGGACTTGTCAGTGCTGTAAATGTTCTGACCCTTCATAAACATCAGTTTTGGAAACATCTCAATTTTGTTGATGGGAATTCAATTTCAATGAAATTTCCAATCATTAAAGAATATTCTTTAATGTGAAGCAAAAATGTGTTGATAACTTATGTTCTAAGCTTCATGTGACATGCTAAGAAGAACTGAAAAATCTTTTTCTAAGTTTTTGATTTTGGGTTCATACCCAGCAACACTTAGGGGTTACTCCTGGCTCTGCACTCAGCAATCATTCCTGATTGTGGTTGGGGGACCATATAGGATGCTAAAGATCAAACAGGAGTCAACCACATACGAGGCAAACACCCTATCCTCTGTACTATTGCTCTGGCCCTGAACTACAAAGTTTTTACAAGTTCATTCTGAACCAGAGATATAGTACAGTAAGTAAAGTGCTCGCCTTGTGCACTACAGATCTGGCCTCAATCTCCAGGACCCCAGAGGATCCCCAAGTCCATCCAGAGTGATCCCTGTGTGCAGAGCCAGGAGTAAACTCTGAACACTGCCAGATATGGCCAAAAAAATAAGTTTAAATAAATAATTTTTAAGTTTATTCTTTCTTCTCTCAACAAGCTTGCAGTCTGTTATAAATATATAACTCAAGAGCCAAATATAAAGCTAAGTGCATATATAAGTATATATTGCATGGTTAAATAGGTCACACTTACATACTAAAAGAGGGTAAGACATTGTTGGCTACAGGTATAGCTAGTTGCCTAGTAAAAAACACACTAAAAAGTCCTGGCAGCATTACTTTGCAGTTAAGTGTCCTTGGGAAACCTCTGAGCTTTTGAACTAGATGGCTTTGTCGTCTTCCTGCTATAAAACTCTATAACTCTCTATGACTCATCTGAAGGTACAATGGAGGTGGAAAAAAACCTTGTATAAGAAGAAAGAAACAAACGGGCATTCTAAACAGTGTGAGTCAGGAGAGTAGTAGATTGTGTATGACAAGGAAGATGGATAGAAGATGACAAGTGATACCTTAATGATCAAGGAGTTCTATAAAACAAAAACCAAAAAAAAAAAAAAAAAGGCTATTGTCAAGACCAGAGCTTCCCTTTGTTCTCTCCTTCCAGTCCAGGGCACTCCCTAAGTATTTTCAAACCTAGCTATCAGAGGACTTTCCAAGCCACACCTAAATTTGTATCCAGTCTTTCAAAGAGTAATATTTAGATGTTCTCTGGCAGGAGAATTTTCCAGGAATTATATTGTGTCTTATAACTGCAACCCACTGCAAATAGTTAAAATAAAGAGTGACTTTTAATAAATAACACAAGAGATTCTTAGATGATCCAGTTGTAGACTGTAATAATCCATCCTCACATGATCTAGAAGGTTATCAGGCGCCGACTCACTTCCTTCTCTGGGCCTCATGGTTTCTTATTCTGCTGTGCACAAGCTTCATTTTCCCCTTCTCATGCATATATCATTTCAACACCATGACTATCACGAGAGTGCCCAAAATGAAGGGGAAAATGAAGCTTGTACACAGCAGAATAAGAGCATTGTCGGGTGTGACCCAAGCATGTCAGATTTGATCTTTCTTTTCCTATCAATATCTTGACCGTTACATGAGTTCTGTCACTAACTTTCTGTAAATGCGGTATATCAGTACCCAACACAGTTAGAATACAGGTTTTGTGCTCACTTCAGTTTCTAGAGATACTAATTGAAGGGCTTTAAAATTTTCTGAACTTCCTCCAATCTTCCAGAATCCAGGTATAAGAAGAGTTTAGAATTTAGCTTATTGCAAGGCAGAGCAAACAGCTGGTAGAGTGTTTGCCATGCAAATGGCCAACCTGGGTTTGATCCCCGATATCACATATGGTCCGCTAAGCTCCTACAGGAGTAAGTCCTGAGTGCAGAGTCAGGAGTAACCCCTGAGCATTGCTGGGTGTGACACAAAAAAAAAAAAAAAAAAAGGAGGGCACATTTATTAACTCCTGTACTATTCTCTGACTTGAAAACATGTTTTAGAATGAAGGATGTAGACTGAGGAGAAGATAGAAAAAGAAGCTTATGTCCTGTCCTTGAGTTGGTCTCTAACTTTCCTTGAATATATTAGAATAAGGTTTTTGTGTTCACTTCACTTTCTAGAGAGATTAACTAGTTTTTACATGAATGAGTTTTTACAGATGAATTTACAAATTCATCTATAAGTGTCACCAGAGAAAGAAATCTTTTTTTAATCTTAATCATATGCCAGACACTATAACAAGAGCTAGACATACATCTTCCTTTTTCCCTTTGCTTTCTTCTTTTTTTTTTTGGTCCACACCCAGAAATGTTTAGACATCACTCCCCACAATGAGCAGAGGACCACTCAGTGCTGGGTTTGAATATGGTGCTCCAAACTGCAAAGCATGTGCTCCAGCTGTTTAAATTATCTCTCTGGCCCATAGACATCATGGGGGGTTTCTTTGTTTTGTTTTGTTTTGTTTTGTTTTGTTTTGTTTTGTTTTGTTTTGTTTTGTTTTGTTTTGTTTTGTTTTGTTTTGTCAGTGGATGTGGATAGGAGGGGTTGGGGTCTCACCCACTGGGAATGGGGAATATAACTAGCTCTATGCTCAGGAGAGAGACTCCTAAACAGTGTGCTAATAATCATCGAAAATTATAATACCAGCCTAGAATTGAGCATTGATAGAGGCAAAAAGATACACCGGATAACTTCTAAACGTATATATTGCAATCCACAATGTATAAGAGAAGAGAAGAGAGAGAGAGAGAGAGAGAGAGAGAGAGAGAGAGAGAGAGAGAGAGAGAGAGAGAGAGAGAGAGAGAGGAGGGATAAAGAACCTACCATAGAGGCAGGCTAGGGGAATGAGGAGGAATTGGGGTTATTAGTGGTGGGAAATGGGCACTGATGGGGGGATGGGTGCTGGAACACTGTATGACTGAAACCTGAACATGAACATCTTTGTAATTGTATATCTCACGGTCGTATAGTAAAATATTTTTTTTAAAAAAAGGAGTGGGGGCCGGAGCGATAGCCCAGCGGGTAGGGCGTTTGCCTTGCATGCGGCCGGCCCATGCCGGCCCGGGTTCGATCCCCAGCACCCCATATGGTCCCCCGAGCACCGCCAGGAGTAATTCCTGAGTGCAGAGCCAGGAGTAACCCCTGAGCATTGCCGGGTGTGACCCAAAAAGCAAAAAAATAAAAAATAAAAAAATAGAAAAAGGAGTGATCCCTAGTGGTCTTAGGGGAGATATAAGTGACATTGAGGATCAAACCAGGGTTGGCCATATTGTAAGGCAAGACATTAACCCCTGTTCTATCACTTCAGTCCCACTACACATGCATTTTCTTATTTAATCCTTATAAACTCTTAAAATGAGAGTACTGTTAATCTAACAACTCAGACAAAAACATTGAGACTCAGCAAAAACAGCTAACTTGTACAGAGTCACAAAAAAATTTAACCAGGGGCCCGGAGCGAAAGCCCAGCAGGTAGGGCGTTTGCCTTGCACGCGACCGGCCTGTGCCGGCCGGGTTCGAACCCCGGCAACCCATATGGTTCCCCAAGCACCGCCAGGAGGAATTCCTGAGTGCAGAGCCAGGAGAAACCCCTGAGCATAGCCGGGTGTGACCCAAAAAGCAAAAAAAAAAAAAAAAAAATTTAACCAGACCAATGTGCACAGCAGGGCCCCTGTGACTTCACTTCCTGTCTCCACTAATAAGCACAACAGTTATAGCCATGGAGAGCAGACTGTTAGACTCCCACCCAGTTCCATCCCTGACCTATTCCAAGCCACAAGGCAAGTGAACCTGTGCCTCAAATGCCTCAGGGAAGTTGAGTTATTTAAAACCTATTCCAAAATGCCATTAGAAGGATTAAGTGTGCCCAAATAGGGGCCCGAGCGATAGCCCAGAGGGTAGGGTGTTTGCCTTGCACACAGCCGCCCCATGGCAGCCTGGTTTCGATCCCCGGCATCCCATATGGTCCCCCGAGCACCGCCAGGAGTAATTCCTGAGTGCAGAGCCAGGAATAGCCCCTGAGAATAGCCGGGTGTGACCCAAAAAGAAAAAAAAGTGTGCCCAAATATGTGAACTGCTTAGGAAAATTAAAGATACATTTTAGGAGCCATTCCATTTACTTGGGTATATCCAATTGGGATTCCTAGGCTTAAAAGAAGTATCAGCAACTTAGATATGCCCTCAATGTCCAGATGTCTTCAGCTGAACTCAACCAAAAGTCTCCTGCATACCCTATTTGCTCCAATAATGAGATTTGGAGCAATCCTATTTTGTGGCTCATTCAGCATGCAGAGTTTTACATAACTCAGATGATCTGCTTGTCTTTTCTTCAGCTTCTGTTGATGAGCAATCTGAGAAAGAAATTGGTGACCAATGAGGTACATACATGCATATATGCATAGAAGTAAAAAATGCATCAAAGCTATTGTTATTATTACCCCGACACTGCTTCGGAGGCTATGATCCATGAGCAGATGATTAATACTATGAAAGCAGAAAATTCATTTGCCTAGATCTGATTACCAGCACACAATAGTATTTGCAAACTAGAAAATGTACCTATATGTTGAAGAAATGTAAGGGAATTCAGGAGCATATACTTACCCAAGGAAACAAGCTGAAAGCCTGTCAGCGCAGACATTTTAGGAATGAGGAGAAACCAAATACTGGAGAAGGAGAGGAAGGAATAAAATATGCTATCAGAGTAATCTTCAGCACTGGACCCTCGGGGGATAAACTAAGTAACCTAATAGGTGTTTTCCATCTTTGAATTCTATGACTAGAATAGCAATGAAGGTTTTAGCTCAGAATTGGGATGCTACAGCCAACTTAGAAGGTCTGCAGAAAGAAGCTTTAATATTACCTACCCACACCATATCTGACTTAAACTAGAGCTGACTGATTTCTATTTTTATAAGTGCTCACCCACCATAACAATGTTTTTACACACTATGCGCAGTTATCGTGCACATATGCATACAATTATGGCTCAAGATACATAAGCATTTGTGTATAGATAGATTTTGAAAGGTAATGTTCAACCCTGGTGCTTTGGTTCTCTGATTTACATTCAATACATACAGAATGAAGGCATATTTCTTTTAAAAAGGAAAAGAAAAAAAATTAACTGATGTACTTTGGAATTTATAGATCATATATTAATTCCCTGAATATTTCAGTAAATGAATATTATACTTTTAACTTGCACTTAAATTATAGTGTTTATCAAAAATGATAGTGTCTGTTAAAGGAAAGAGGTGGGGGAGCAAAAGATTTCTCTTCCTCTAGATGTGATTATCAATATTTCCTGGCATATCTATTAAAATTATTATAATATTTTCTTTAAGAATAAAAATATGATGATAGCGATCATATAATTTTCCTGGTTGTAGTAATGAGTTTGAATTCTAATGCAAAAAATATTGAAACTAAATAACTACTAATACTAACAGAATGATTATTAAGAACAAAAGATAATTGGGGCCAGAGTGATAGCCCAGCGGGTAGAGCATTTGCCTTGCACGCGGCTGGCCCAGGCCAGCCCCGTTTGATCCCCAGTATCCCATATGGTCCCCCAAGCACCACCAGGAGTAATTCCTGAGTGCAGAGCCAGGAGAAACCCCTGAGCATTGCCGGATGTGACTCAAAAAAAAAAAAAGAACAAAAGGAAGATAACTCC
This sequence comes from Cryptotis parvus, assembly GCA_021461705.1. Lineage (NCBI taxonomy): Eukaryota > Metazoa > Chordata > Mammalia > Eulipotyphla > Soricidae > Cryptotis > Cryptotis parvus. Next base: position 5,715 of record JAJIBD010016744.1, on the reverse strand, counting down.
AGATGATCTAAAAAATTATGCCAGGTAAATCTAAGTTATATAATGGGTGGGTCAAAATACATTATCTTTTTTTTTTTTTTTTTATTTTATTTTTTGTATTTTTTTAAGTATTTTATTATACCACCGTGAGATATACAAATAAAAAGATATACAATTAAAAAGTTCATGTTTGGGTTTTGATCATACAGTGTTTCAGCACCCGTCCCTCCACCAGTGCCCATCCCCACCACCAACATCCCCGGTTCCCTCCCCCTTCCCCCAGCCCTGCTCCATGGCAGGTTCTTTATTTCTTTCCCTTTCTCTCTCTTTCTCTTTTCCTTCCCTTCCAGACTATGGATTACAGAACATACATTAAAAGGTTGTCATGTGTATCCTTTTGCCTCTATTTAATGCTCAGTTCTAGGTTGGCATTAGTACCCTCGCCTATTATCAGCACCCTGTTCCATTTTCTGTCTTACCTAAACTCTGACTCCCACACGTTTGTGACAATTTCCACCCTTGACAAGACCTCCTGATATATGTTTCACTTGACCTTGGATATTGGTATCATAATATGTACATATATATTTATGTCATGCAAATAAATGCAGTCATTCTGTATCTGTCTCTCTCCTTCTGGCTAATTTCGCTCCAACATAATCTTCTCCATGTCCATCCATTTATAGCCAAATTTTATAACTTCATTTTTCCTAACAGCTGCATAGTATTCCATTGTGTAGATGTACCAAAGCTTCTTTATCCAGTCATCGATTTTCAGGCACTCTGATTGCTTCCAGATTCTGGCTATTGTGAATAATGCTGCTATGAACATAAAAAGTAGGGATGGTGTTTCCGCCTGCGTATTAAAAATCCATTATCTTCCAGGCCATCTACTACAAGCCCACAGCGAGCATCATTCTCAATGGGGAAAAACTGAAAGCCTTCCCCTTAAGATCAGGGACAAGACAAGGCTGCCCACTCTCACCACTTCTATTCAATATAGTACTGGAAGTACTTGCTATAGCAATCAGGGAAGAAAAAAGACATTAAGGGCATCCAGATAGGAAGGGAAGAAGCCAAGTTATCACTATTTGCAGATGACATGATATTATACCTGGAAAACCCAAAACTCTCTACCAAGAGGCTCCTAGAAATAATACATTCCTATAGCAGAGTAGCAGGGTACAAAATCAATACCCAAAAGTCAATGGCCTTCCTATATGCAAACAGCGAAAGAGAAGAAAGGGACATTAAAGAAACTATCCCATTCACAATTGCGCCGCAGAAAATCAAATACCTAGGAATCAGTTTGACAAAGAATGTAAAGGATCTCTACAAAGAAAACTACAAAACGTTACTTCAGGAAATAAAAGAAGATCTGAGGAAATGGAGACATATTCCCTGCTCATGGATCGGAAGGATCAACATTATCAAAATGGTAATACTCCCTAGAGCTTTATACAGATTCAATGCGGTCCCTATAAAGATACCCATGATGTTCTTCAAAGAAATTGAACAAACACTCCTGAAATTTGTATGGAATAATAAAACTCCACGAATAGCTAAAGCAATCCTTGGGAAAAAGAAGATGGGAGGTATCACTTTCCCCAACGTCAAGCTCTACTACAGGGCAGTTGTAATTAAGACAGTGTGGTATTGGTATAGAGACAGACCTGTAGACCTATGGAATAGAACTGAGTATCCTGAAACACATTCTCAAATATACAACCACTTAATCTTCGATAAAGGAGCAAAAAAATATTAAGTGGCGCAAAGAAAGCCTCTTCAACAAATGGTGCTGGGAAAACTGGGCAGCTACATGTAAAAAATGAACTTAGACCTCCTTCTAACGCCATGCACAAAAGTCAGATCAAAATGGATTCTAGATCTCAACATCAGACATGAATCTATAAGGTACATAGAAGAAAACATAGGAGAAACGCTCTACGACATCGAAATGAAAAGTATCTTTAAAGATGACACACCACTGACCAAGCAAATGGAAGCAAAGATAAACAAATGGGATTATATAAAACTAAAAAGCTTCTGCACCTCAAAAGAAACGGTGACCAAGATACAAAGACAATCCACAGAGTGGGAAAGGATATTCACCCAATACCCATCTGACAAGGGGTTAATATCCAGGATATATCAGGCACTGGTAGCACTCCACAAGAAAAAAACAGCCAACCCCATCAAAAAATGGGGAGAAGAAATGAACAGAAGCTTCCAAAAAGAAGAAATTCGAATGGCCAAAAGGCATATGAAAAAGTGTTCTTCATCTTTAATCATCAGGGAGATGCAAATCAAAACAACAATGAGGTACCATCTCACCCCACAGAGACTGGCACACATCCAAAACAGCAAGAACAACCAGTGCTGGCGTGGATGTGGGGAAAAAGGGACTCTGATCCACTGTTGGTGGGAGTGCCGACTGGTCCAGCCCTTTTGGAAAACAATATGGGCATTCCTCCGAAAACTAGATATTGAGCTCCCATTTGATCCAGCAATAGCACTCCTGGGAATATACCCGAGAGACCGAAAAACACATAGCAGAAACACTATCTGTACTTCTTTATTCATCTCTGCGCTATTCACTATAGCTAGAATCTGGAAACAACCTAAATGCCCGAGAACAGAGGACTGGCTAAAGAAACTGTGGTTCATCTACACTATGGAATACTATGCGGCTGTCAGAAAAGATGACATTATGAAATTTACCTGCAAATGGAGGGACATGGAGACTATCATGCTGAGTGAAATTAGTCAGAAGGAAAAGGACAGATATAGAATGACTGCATTCATTAATACGACATAAATAGATACCAGTGTTTTACTAAATGTGGGAAATGGTAATGGCAGATTAAGACTCACCATTGAATATACACAAAGAGACTTAAGTGATAAACTCTAAATACCTGCAGGGCTAGCCACAATGTGTAAAATAAGAGGCAGAGAGATGCAGAGACATAGAGAGAGACAGAGAGAGAAAGAGAGGAAACTGGGGTACCTGCTATTAAGGCAGCATGGGGGTGGGCAGGAGGGGGTGGGGTACATTGGTGGTGGAAATGGGGCACTGGTGGAGGGATGGGTGCTGGTATACTGTATTACCAAGAACCAATTATGATCACCTTTGTAATTGTATGTTTCACTGTGGTATAATAAAAAATTTAAAATAAAATAAAATAAAAATAAAATAAAATCCATTATCTTAAACTCAATTAAAAAATTCGTTATGTTACTTTTCATGGTATTATATGTATATATATGTATATATATATATATATGAACATAATAATGATCATACAATACTGTCTTAAAAAAATGAAGATTATTACCTAGGAATTTTTCTCTTTTACTAACAGGTATTTGTTAAAATGGAGTCTGAATCACATACACAAATTTGTCTTTATGATGTAAATCTGATATACAGAAACTCTTTCAAAAATCTCTGCCACAAGTTCTTTCCATTACTAATTACATTCAAGGATGTGTTCTAAGTGCATGTAAAAGTCATTTTCATAGAATGAGGAATTAAGTTCTAATATGGGAATCTCAAAATGTGGTGCATTATTATAAAATACTAACCCAAACCCTTCCTCTTAAATATCCTCATTGCAATATACAGGTGCATGAGAAAACACGTAAACAGCCTTCTCAGAATTTAATTCCCTCAGACTAGAGCCCTTCATTTATAGGAGCTACTTAAATACCTCACCAATCTTTTCCACTGTAATCTTGAGACATTTAAAACAACTCTCTTGGGCCTGGTAGTTGACTCCAAGGGCTGCTTTAAGGCTTTGCCTAGGTTAGCCCTGGCTTAGATCCTTGCACCACATGGTTCTCTGAGTACCCCTAGAAGTGAGTCCTAAGCAAACCCCAGAGCTCCACTAGGTACAATCTCTCCACCAAAAAAAAATCAAAAATAACTCTTTTGCCTAGAGCATCTATCACGGCTTGGGTTTGTCCCCCAGGTGCTTGTGTTTATAAAAATTGACCTAGGGTGCTTATTACATGGAGACTGCCATGGGGCAATTTAAAACCAGAGAGCATCCTCCTCAGTAGACACCAGGCAGATATCGCGTTTACTTTGTGAAACCCTCATTCATTTGTACATTCTTTTTCAACTAATAGTTATTCATTGTGCCAGACATTGCTCTGAGTGTTTCATGTGGCTAAAGACAGAATAACAGTCAAGTAAGGAACAGAGAAGAAATCTTACATTCTTGAAGCAAGGCTCTGATTATACAGTACTTTCTTTGTTAGCAGTAATTGCTTGTTACCTTACAACGCTATCCTTTAATTAGAAATGCCAATACAGAAAAATGTTAACTAGGTTTTGCACCTATTATCAAATACAAGATATGTCAAAATTACAAGAAGCTGTAGAAATGCACACTCATAATAATAATGATAATACTAATATAATACTAAAAGTTACATCACCACTTATTAGTGCTTAGCATGTGCTTGACATCATAACAAACACTTTACATTTAATCATCAGACTGTTACTTCTCTCAGGGCAAGAACCATGAGGGTGCCTAGTGCATGGTGATATCTGTGGTGTCTCAGAATTGTAAATATTTCACAAAAAGTACTTTTGCCAAAGGAATAAATAGATGAATGGATAAATTTGATATCCCATTAATGCCTATGAGACAGGTAATTTAACTGTCTTAATAAATGAGAAATTAAAGTTCAGACAGATGAAGTATTTATAGGAAAATCAGGATTTAAATCCAGTTTTGATAGATTGTCAGGTCTATGGATGTAATTACTTTGTAGCAAGTTCTCATAGTACTGTGGGTTTTAAATCTCACTTCTTCATTAAATATATTCTTTATTAAGAAAGCAGGCAATTCTCTTCTCATTTGATTGTTTTTTGGTAACATTTGGTTTTTTGGACCATATCCTGCTGCTCTCTGGGCTTACAACTGACTCTACACTCACAGATCACTCTGATGAGGCTTTAGGGACCATTTGGGGTAGCAGGAATTGAACCCAGGTTGACCACATACAAGGCAAGTATTACTACCCACTGAACATCTCTCTGGTCCCTCACTGGATAATTTTAATGATCTTTTCTGTTCTTAATTTTTGATGCCACATATGAACTCATTCAGACTTATAATATCCATAACTTTCAAGTAAATAAAGCTTAAGACAAGTCTTCTCAGGGCAAAGAGATAGTATAGGAAGTAAGGCACTTTTCTGGCATGTGATTGCACCTGCTGCAAACCAGGTTTCATCCAAGGCTTCACAGATCATACCCTGAGAGATGCCAGGGGTCACCCTTGAGCTGAGAACCAGAAACAGCCCCTGAGAACTGTAGAGTGTGCCTCCCAAGCCCCTAGAAAACAAATAAACAACAACAAAAACAACCAATAAAAGTATTCTCCCCCCCACCACCAAATTCATCATTTGCCTTACTAAAAAAAGAAGAACTCCTCAGAAACGTACAAGGGGTTTCAATAATGCAACCTATTTGTCTTTGTATTGAACCCTGGAGGTGTGAAAATAGCAGGAGTACTTGGGAAGATAAAACTGTGCTCCAGTCTTTAATCCTCTGATTTATTGGCCATTTGACCTTACTGTTAGAACAACTATAAATCTCAATTTTTTCTAATACAAAAATTTCTAGAAATTGAGCTCCCATTTGACCCAACAATACCACTTCTGGGAATGTACCCTAGAGGCTCAAAATGCACAACAGAAATGCCATCTGCATTTCCA
>JAJIBD010016742.1:0-20218 GCA_021461705.1 Cryptotis parvus | reverse complement strand
GGTCACACCCGCAATGCTCAGGGGTTTCTCCTGGCTCTGCACTCAGGAATTACTCCTGGCGGTGCTCGGGGACCATATGGGATGCCGGGATCGAACCCGGGCCGGCAGGGGCCGCCCCCTGCAAGGCAAACGTCCTACCCGGCTGGGCTATCGCCTCCAGCCCCTATATACATTTTTTGCTTTTTGGGTCACACCTGGCAATGCTCAGGGGTTATTCCTGGCTCTGCACTCAGGAATTACTCCTGGCGGTGCTCAGGGGACCATATAGAATGCCAGGGATCGAACTTGGGTTGGCCGCATGCAAGGCAAACGCCCTACACGCTGGACTATCTATCGCTCCTGCCCCGCCAGGAGAAAATTTTTAAGCCTGCTAGCTTAAAATGTCTACTGGTTAGCCATAAATGCTCTGAGAGGCATTTGAGACCATTGATTTTTAATATTTTCTTAAAAAAAATACAAAGGAAATGAACTCTTTATAGATCAACACAAGTCATGGGGAAAGGGAAAAAACGGAATTTCAGAGTAAAACAAAACACCATACACCTGTGTTTAGATGATCACGTTCCCACACTCCCAATACCCAGAAAGCAAGCATATCCGCCTGTAACACAGAGGAGCCGCGATTGGTGGCTCAGAAATGGTGCCTGGAGGTACTGGAATTAACAGAATTTGGGCTGACCTTGATTACTCTGTCTTGGGGTGAAAAGAGCCACTCGAAAGAGGAGCAAACTCATTTTACACTGGGAAAATGACTGAATGTGCCAAACAGCAGGTAAAACCACTCCTTAGCAGGGGTGTATCCTACAGGAATGGGCCAGTTCTCAGGCAGCTGCACCCGGGGCGACCCTACCCCACCCCAAATAAATAGTACGGAGTCAATAGTATAGCAGTGTCTGGTTCAACAAAGGTCGGCAGTCTCTGGCCCACTGAAGGTAAACCTTGCCATGGGCAGACAAGCTCTGGCAAAGCCTAGGACGACTGTAACGTCACCGGGAGGGACTTGTCTGAGTTCGTGCCCAGGTCTGCCAACTCTCCCAGCTTGATTCTGTCTGCACTCATCCCAACGTGTCTGCTGCTTCCCTCAGCCTACAGTCAAGACGCCAAACAGTTCACTCAGACCGGGGAGATCAAAGGGGCTTCAACGGACTCGCCTTCTGAATCTCCCAGGTCATACTCTGGTGGCGTTCCAGGCTCATCCATAGTAAATTCTGATTCCTTCACTTACTTCAGACCGATCCTGACCCCGGGAGGGAGCATCAGGTTTCCTGCTCAGACCCCTGTCATTTTCCTCCAGCACGGAACTGCTTCTCCTAGCTACCGGCAGACTTGGACATTTACTTACTCCCTGGAAACCAAGAGTCAAACTGGTATCCTTCCAGTCATCTACTGGATACTGCCCACACTGGTAGGCTAGACTCATCTTAACTGCAATATGAGGCACAACCAATATATATATATTCCCCAAGCACACGTTAAGGTAGAAATGACCAAAAAAGGGGCTCTCAAGACTGGAAGAGAAGCGAGCCGGCCTCTCCCATTCGTTCAGACCCTACGCTCTTCCACGGCATGCCCTCCTCAGGAACCACCAAGCAGCGCGAGGGGGGTGGGCAAATAAGGACACTCGTAACTGCACTGGTGCCTGTAATATCCCTGTGTCCACAGCGAGGAACAGACACTCTGGAAAGGCTCCTTGATTCCCCTGTAGCCTGTCCCCCCGGACCAGTCACGAGCTCTGCAGGTGCTCCAACAACTGTCACTTCTCTCGGAGAACACACACGCCTGCATCACAGCGCTGGGTTCCCATGGACGTCACCACTTCCCAGCTGTCGATGACAGGGTCATAGCACTCAATGCTACTCAATAGGGAATTCCCGCCATATCTGAGAGGGAAGAAGCCAAAAGGAGAAATGAACTCACCAGGGTGGACTCACACCAAGGCTGCCGCGGGGATTCCACCAACCCAACCCCGTCTCCACCGAGACCTGTGAACGGACCAGTTGGTCCTGGACACGGCAATAGCCTCATCTCAGGTTCTCACCCTGCAATTGCATAGAGTCTTCCCGAAGCACTGTGGCCCCTACATAGCACCGTGGTGTGGTCATACTAGTGACAGTTGTCCAGGAATCGGGTGCGGATGTTGTACGCCTCAACAGAAGAAAGGTGGGCTGTACCGTCAAATCCCCCACCACGTAAATATGGTCATTCAGCAGCGCGACTCCTGCACCTGACGAGACAGGAGAGAAACAGGGCACGGCTCAGCTGAGGGTGTCACTGACGGCTGAAGCTGAGGCTGACACTGACGACTGAAGCTAAGGGTGTTAGGACAGCTAAGGCTGAGGGTGAAACTGAGGGTGGCACTGACTGCTGAATTCTCGAGTCACTGAGAAAAGTCTGGCGCCAGCCTGGCCTGGAAATGACCTCGCCCTGCACAAGTTCTCCCATCAGTGAGCGCTTTAAAGTGAGAAGCAGGGCTGGAGCCAATAGCCCAACGGGTAGGGCGTTTGCCTTGCCTGCGCAGCCAGCCGGCCTGGGTTCGATTCCCGGCATTCCATATGGTCCCCGAGCACCGCCAGGAGTAATTCCTGAGTGCAGAGCCAGGAGAAACCCCTGAGCATCGCCGGTGTGACCAAAAAGCAAATAAATAAATAAATAAATAAATAAATAAATAAATAAATAAATAAATAAATAAATAAATAAATAAATAGATAAAATGAGAAGCAAGCGCCAGAGTCAAAAGTACTGTGGGTCAGGCAGTGTCCTTGCACACAGCTGACCCGGGTTCTATCCTGGGCTCCCCTGGTCCTGCAAGGAATGACCCCCCAGAGCACAGAGCCAGGAGTAAGCCCTGAGCAGGCGCTGTGGCCAGGAAACAGAAAGAAGCAACTTCAAAGTGTTCTCATTTTCACTTTAATTCAGAGCCCAGCCCTCAAAAAAGGGTCAGCAATAAACATGCAAGGATGGAAAAGAGGCGAGACTACCGGACGAGCAGCTGGACAGAGCAGCTTCCCCTCAGGAAACACCTATAACAATGGTGCTTCCTTCTGTCCTACATCCCAGACTTCCCACCTGAGAAACTCTCAGTGAAGGGGAAAGCTTTTATACTTTCCCAGAGATTTTTTTTTTTTGCTCTTTGGGTCACACCCGGCAATGCTCAGGGGTTACTCCTGGCTCTGCACTCAGGAATTACTCCCTAGCGGTGCTCAGGGGACCATATGGGATGCCGGGATTGAACCCGGCTGGCGCGCGCGTGCAAGGCAAATGCCCTACCCCGCTGGGCTATCGCCCGGCCCTTCCCAGAGATTTTGATCAATAAACATGTACTTACTTCATTCTATTCTATTTATTCACTCATTCATTTATTATTCATTCATTCATTTATTTTTTTGGGTCACACCTGGCGATGCTCGGTGGTTATTCCCTGTCTTTGCACTCAGGAATTACTCCTGGTGGTGCTCGGGGACCCTATGGGATGCCAGGGATTGAACACAGGCCGGCAGCGTGCAAGGCAAACACCCTCCCTGCAGTGCTATCGCTCCGGCCCCAATAAACATGTACTTTATAAAAGCCAAATTGTACTAGACCTAACTGCATGCAGAGAGTGGTACAGACAAGAGAAGTACAAAAGTTTTGCTCTAAAATTTACACTGCGGTAGAAACCTTGAGCTGTCTTTATCCTCACTCCCATCTAGAGCAGTCAGACAGAGGTGAGTGGGACCAGACTGTCTGGGAGAACTCTAGACAGCACAGATTCTCTCCACAGCCGGGCCTGCACCATCACCGCAGCAGGGGTCAGGGAGGAGGACAGGGGTTGCGCCTGACCTGACTAGAGCTAAGTCGCCGGCACCACGTGGCGCACTGCTGGATGTGGCCCCCGACACTGCAGGATCAGACTAGCACATTCCTGGGCACTGTAGCAGAGCACTGGTCAGGTTGGATGAACATCGCGGATGCAGCCCCAGGTTCCCTTGAGCACACCTGGGAAGCGCCACTCACACATCAAAAAAACACCCAGCACCTGACAGCATCCATCGACCCCCTCTTCTCGCTTACTTTACCTGAGCGCTTGGTGGCCATTGGTGTAACGTTAGTCCAGTGTCCGGTATGTGGATCGTATTTTTCAACTGAATTTAAGATATTCAAGCCATCATATCCTCCTGAAAGACAGGGAGAGACCACTCCAGAAGTGACTGGAAGTTCCTCTGCCCATTCCCAGCTGCCTTCCACTGAGTGCTTCTGTTGGCCAACAAGACCTAGTTAGTTTGGGATCTTTGCTGCTTAAACAGTTTAAGCTGTTTACATGTCCTAAGCCAGGGTTCTTGCTAATGAGATCTCTGTGTAAACACTGATGGAGGGTGTGGCAGTTACAGGAGTCATTTTGACTCTGAATTATTAACTTTTGAAATGAAAACTACGATTTCAATGTTATCTAGATTGGGAACAATTCCTCTTAATACCACTGGTCTCAGTGTGAGACAGAATTTACCAAGAGACCACCACCCTAGTTACACTGAGACTATCTTTAAGATCAAAGGAGAGATCATACTAATTTGCCCTCAAGCAGGCAAGCATGACCCTTTCAGTAAACAGAGGACAAGACACTCATTATCACCCTGGTGCAGAGTAGAAAATAGATGGACCTTGTGGGTACCATCTAGGTTGCATGAAACTCATGAAATTATGGTGTTTCTACACTTGCATATACATCCATTAAGGTAAACTTTTTTTTTTGGGGGTCACACCTGGCGATGCTCAGGGGTTACTCCTGGCTCTTTGCTCAGGAATTACTCCTGGTAGTGCGCAGGGGACTATATGGGATGCTGGGGATTGAACCCAGGTCGGCCACGTTTGCGCTATCACCCGGCCCCAAGGTGTATTTCTTTATACCAGCTCTCTCTCCTCTCTCTCTCCCCACCCCTCCAGTGTCTTGACATAAGAGATAACCTTGGAGGAAGGGAGCAGGCCCTGGCATAATCATTTGTTTAGACCTGAATCAGGTGTGGCACCACCCTACATCTACACGTAAAAGCTGATTCATTGATCTCTGTTGGCGCTACCCTCCTTAAGAAAGGATTATTGCTTTGGGGTATATATAAGAGGACTGACTTGAGGAAGGGCTGTCCACTTTAGTTACCCCTCTGAGGGAGACGGACGCTCAGTTTAAGGACTTCTACAGATCTATAAAAGCTCAGACGAGGAAAAAGGGGAGGAGCAGATTAATTCCCCGGAGCCTGACCAAGCCTCGGGAGTCTTGCCGCTCCTCCCTGTCCAATTTAAAAGCTATCAGAGAGCAAGTCTTAGAAGCTTTGCAGCTCTCCTCATGGCAAAATGGAGGGTGAACCGCCAATTTATAGAAACTTGGAAATTGACTCCATTGGTCAACTTTAAAAGGCTTGTGATAAATTTGGTGTAACAAGCCCCCTATTCTCTAAAATCTCTAATTGGAGCGTGTTGTATTTGATATGCCAAAAACAAGTAACAATTATAGATCTCATTCCCATGACCCAAACGAATGGTTTGAGTCTCTTTGTGTTCCTGGAGTGAGCAGATGCCCTTGGGCTACACTAGCTTGCAAACAGGACATATGGAGATGTTACTGGTGCCCGCTCGAGCAAATCAGTGAACGGAAGACAAGCGATACAAATGAATTGGCGCGAAAGAAGAATGGACTCTTCTAGACTTCCAAACCGTCGCCAAAATTTGCTTAAACTAATCCCAATTTCTACAGAGGGAAATGTGGTGTTCTGATGAAGTTAAAATGAAACTTTGCACCTTAGTCCCTTAGGGAAACATGGCCTCTGGCAACAGCATGACTTCTACCGTGCTGAAAGGCGAGGTGGGGGTGGCAGAAGAAGGAAAAGCAGACTGGAGCCCGGCTCGCGCCGAGCTCAGCTGGACGATGGGATCCCGAGGAGGGCAGATGGGTTTTGGGTGTTGGCCCATCGCCTCTGGGGGTCCCCGAAGCAGCCGGATGAAACCTCGCCCATCACACTAGCCACCATCTTCGCTGTCCAGACGCTGAGAAAATGCCTCACGACCAGATCAACAGAGCAAGACCAGTTCGAAGCCCAGGTAGGCGGCTCCCAGAAGCGGGAATCACTGGGAATTCGCCAGATGGAGTCAGGGTTAAGCCACTCCCCCTCCATTTTGTCGAATCTGGTGGACCCGCCCAGGAGCCGCCCGGGAACCAGTATGCAGAGCTGCACAAGCGGCTGGGGAGACTGGAGCCCGGCTCGCGCCGAGCTCAGCTGACGATGGGATCCCGAGGAGGGCAGATGGGTTTTGGGTGTTGGCCCATCGCCTCTGGGGGTCCCGGAAGCAGCCGGATGAAACTCGCCCATCACACTAGCCACCATCTTCGCTGTCCGGACGCTGAGAAACTGACCCACGACCAGATCAACAGAGCAAGACCAGTTCGAGCCCAGGTAGGCGGCTCCCAGAAGCGGGAATCACTGGGAATTCGCCAGATGGAGTCAGGGTTAAGCCACTCCCCCTCCATTTTGTCGAATCTGGTGGACCCGCCCAGGAGCCGCCCGGGAACCAGTATGCAGAGCTGCACAAGCGGCTGGGGAGACTGGAGCCGGCTCGCGCCGAGCTCAGCTGACGATGGGATCCCGGAGGAGGGCAGATGGGTTTTGGGTGTTGGCCCATCGCCTCTGGGGGGTCCCGGAAGCAGCCGGATGAAACTCGCCCATCACACTAGCCACCATCTTCGCTGTCCAGACGCTGAGAAAATGCCTCACGACCAGATCAACAGAGCAAGACCAGTTCGAGCCCAGGTAGGCGGCTCCCAGAAGCGGGAATCACTGGGAATTCGCCAGATGGAGTCAGGGTTAAGCCACTCCCCCCTCCATTTTGTCGAATCTGGTGGACCCGCCCAGAAGCCGCCCCGGGAACCAGTATGCAGAGCTGCACAAGCGGCTGGGGGAGACTGGAGCCCGGCTCGCGCCGAGCTCAGCTGACGATGGGATCCCGAGGAGGGCAGATGGGTTTTGGGTGTTGGCCCATCGCCTCTGGGGGTCCCGGAAGCAGCCGGATGAAACCCCGCCCATCACACTAGCCACCATCTTCGCTGTCCGACGCTGAGAAAATGCCTCACGACCAGATCAACAGAGCAAGACCAGTTCGAGCCCAGGTAGGCGGCTCCCAGAAGCGGGAATCACTGGGAATTCCGCCAGATGGAGTCAGGGTTAAGCCACCCCCTCCATTTTGTCGAATCTGGTGGACCCGCCCAGGAGCCGCCCGGGAACCAGTATGCAGAGCTGCACAAGCGGCTGGGGAGACTGGAGCCAGGCTCGCGCCGAGCCCAGCTGACGATGGGATCCCCGAGGAGGGCAGATGGGTTTTGGGTGTTGGCCCATCGCCTCTGGGGGTCCCGGAAGCAGCCGGATGAAACTCGCCCATCACACTAGCCACCATCTTCGCTGTCCAGACGCTGAGAAAATGCCTCACGACCAGATCAACAGAGCAAGACCAGTTCGAGCCCAGGTAGGCGGCTCCCAGAAGCGGGAATCACTGGGAATTCGCCAGATGGAGTCAGGGGTTAAGCCACCCCCCCTCCATTTTGTCGAGTCTGGTGGACCCGCCCAGGAGCCGCCCGGGAACCAGTATGCAGAGCTGCACAAGCGGCTGGGGAGACTGGAGCCCGGCTCGCGCCGAGCTCAGCTGGACGATGGGATCCCGAGGGAGGGCAGATGGGTTTTGGGTGTTGGCCCATCGCCTCTGGGGGTCCCGGAAGCAGCCGGATGAAACTCGCCCATCACACTAGCCACCATCTTCGCTGTCCAGACGCTGAGAAAATGCCTCACGACCAGATCAACAGAGCAAGACCAGTTTGAGCCCAGATCGCGCGGCCGCAAGCGGCCGCGCGGTCCACTAAAAATAGTGAAACAGTAATGTCTTTTTAATGCACTGTATTCCACGAAGAGCAGGAAAGTTTATCGGGAAGGAGATATAAAGACGAAAGAAATGACATACAGAATCTGCCAAGTAGTTGAGGTGCGGGAGGGGGGGAGGGAGGTGGGGGACATTGGTGATGGTAGATGGGTTTGGGTGGAGGGGATGGGTGTTGGAACACTGTAGATCCAAAACTCTACATGAGCATCTTTCAATTGTATGTCTAAAATGGTGTAATAATATTTGGGGGAAAATAATAAAATTAAATAAAAAAAAAAATAAATCTGAAAAAAAAATATTAGAAATAAAAACATTAAAAAAAAAAAAAAAAAAAAAAGAAGAAGGAAAAGCAGATACCGCCGCCTCGTGCTGCTTTAACACATATTTGCGATGCAGCATTGAAGGCCTGGGAAAAGACTGACGCCAACCTAGAGTTCCAGGAAGCTGTACAAAGATTGTCCTGGGTCCTAATGAACCCTATGTGGAGTTTGTGGGAAGACTAAGAGAGGTGATTCACAAACAGATTCCAGATCTACCCACTTTGGTGGGAGACTTGGGCCCGAGTGCATGGTTGGAGTTCTGACCAAGAGCTAGAGGACTGGGAATCCCATTATCTTGGATTGTAGTGACGGAGCTTGTTTTATTATCGGAAATTAGTAAAAGCCTTTTGGAACTGTGTGGGACTCGTGAGTTTTCATCCATTTCCTGCAGGCCTTGGAGGTAGAAGGGAACTTGTTTCCTGATATTGTTGGGGACCCTAACAGCTCCCCGACACGCTTCAACACTCTTTTTAGTTTCAGTCCCCCTCAAGAGTTCTAATAACTTGGAGGGAAATCTGATATTCTATTTTCTCTTCCACCGAAAGATAACCCTAATTAGCAGGGAATGTACTGGGGCAGCCCAGAGTTTCAGCCTGTGGATTCAAGTTTTTAAGGAGTCCCCAGGCTCACCTTGTCATTCTCTCCCCACCCCTGTAGCCCAGAGCAATACCTAGACAGTAGATGACGCCACTAGCCACCACCAGTCCAGCACCTTCCCGGGCCGCCTGCATGTCCCCCCAGCATACTCCACTGGTCAATGTTCGGGTCATAGCGCTCCATACTGGTGTGACGCCTGCTTCCATCAAATCCCCCAGAGACATAGATCATATCTGCTCAGAAAGAGATCAGAGAGCACAGACTATCAGAGAAGGAGAGACTGCTAGTAAACCTTTTCTCTACAAGCTCAGCACAAGTTTCTCCAATGTCTGAGAGCAAAAACATCGTTTAATTTTTTGTCCGTGGGGCTTGGGCCACATCTGGCGATGCTCAGGACTTACTCCCTGACTCTGCACTCAGGAATTACTCCTACCAATGCTGGGGCACCATATGGGATGCCGGGGATTGAACCTGGGTCAGCTGTGTGCAAGGCAAGTGCCCTCCCTGCTGTACTATCTATTTGGTTTTAATTTCTGTTTAAGTCAGTTCAGTCTTACAGATAAGGAAAACATCAACAAGACGAGTTACACTGGAATCCTCCAAGCCAATCAACACTGGTCAATACACGGTAACTAGTGTCGACTCCCAATGCAGCACAATAGAATGATTCACCAACTTTGTTACTGCTGCAACATCTGTGGACACTGAACAATTGACAGCAGTTCCATTTTTGAGGGCTAGAGGAGTATATGATCTTACCAGTATTCACCACGCTTCACTGTCCTGCCAAGCAACAGGACAAATCTGCCCTGTTTTAGCTCCAACAGGACAAAACAGTGCTCCAGACATGTACCTCCTAAGGTAGTGGCACCAGCAAGGCCTCGCCGCACATTCATGGGGGCAACGGAGTACCAAACGCCATCCTCATCCGCTGTGTAGTCGAGACATTCCACTGAGCTGAGGCGGGAGCGGCCATCATAGCCACCAATCACGTAGATCCGGTCGTGCAGAGACACAGAGGCCACATAACGCCGCTACGAGTGATGCTCTGGGTTGGGGAGAAAGAGTATAGGGTACTCGCCGAGCAAGGCCTTCCGCTCTGCTCTGTGTTTATAAAGGGGTGCAGGGCACTCACTCGGGCAAGGCCTTCCACTTTCCTGTGTTTATCTCTAGACCTCTGCTTGCTCACTGGTCCCCAAGCAGCCTTCCTGACTGCCTGCTGCATGAATACGTTCTTGCTTTCTGTGGTGCCCTAAAAGAGGTTTGCTGTCTGCACATGTGTCTTGTCCCAAAGCTTCCATGATATGTAATGTCTGGGCCGAGAGACAGTACTGTGGGGACAGCTCTTGCCCTGCATGCGCCCTGCATGCAAGTGACCTGTGTTAGATCCCTGGTACTACACGGTCCCCTGAGCACCACCAAGAGTGAACCCTGAGTGCCAGAGCCAGGAGTAAAGACAACACCTCCCCTACCTGTCCCACCCACAGAATAAAAAAAAAAAACATTGTCTGGGACTTTAGAGATAGTTCAAGGGCAGTAAGGTGCTTGCCGGCATGCAGCTGACCCCAATTTAAAGACCCAGCACCACATACGGCCCTTACCCGAGTACTGCCAGGAGTCACTTCCGAGCCAAGAATTGCCCTTCAGAATCACTGGGAGGGAAGGAGCGACAGCACAGCGGGTAGGGCGCTTTGCCCTGCACGCGGCTGGCCCATGCCGGCCGGGTCGATCCCCGGCATCCTATATGGTCCCCCCGAGCACCGCCAGGAGTAATTCCTGAGTGCAGAGCCACGAAACCCCTGAGCATCGCGGGTGTGACCCCCCAAAAAAAAAGGGGGAAATCACTGGGAATGGTCACAAACAAATAAAAGATTAAATGTCTTTCTGACAACCAATAGCTGACTCTTTCTGCTCCCATAAGGCACTGGATGAAAAGACAAAAAATTCTCCATAAAGTGGAAAAGTCCCGTGCCTCGAGAGCAAGGATCCAAAGCCCTGCACGTTAGGAGGCTGCGAGATGGAGCTCGGCGGGAGCACAGACAGGGAGACCCTACAGGTTAGGCGGCTGCAACACGGAGCAGGCAAGAAGATCCACCCTCTGGGAGGGAGTGAGGGAGGGAGATTCTTTATCACAGACCACCTGTTTGAACATATCGGTCATTCAGCAGCAACATATCAAAGAGATGCAAAATGTGAGTGCTGCTGAACGCAAGTTCAGTTTAATACAAAACTCCATTTCAAAGAGCAAGATAAAGATAAAGGAGCTATACATGGAGCTCAGGAAGGGGCTGAAACACTGCGTTTAAGCTGGCAAAGCGCCACTGATATTTCTGAAGTCTAATCGAGACACTGAGCAATATTTACTGATTACCTACTGCATACACAGTTATAAGGAAAAATTTAAGTTCCGCTTTCTTGTTTTGTTTTTGCTTTTTTTGGGTCACACCCAGCAATGCTCAGGGGTTACCCGGGCTCTGCACTCAGGTATTACGCCTGATGGTACTCGGGTAACCATATGGGATGCCGGGATCGAACCTGGGTTGGCCGTGTGCAAGGCAAACATCCTACCCGCTGTACTATTGCTCCAGCCCCTAAGTTTCGCTTATACTTTTGCTATTATTATTTATTTTGCTTTTGGAGGGTCACACCCAGTGATGCTCAGGGGTTACTCCAGGCTCTGCACTCAGGAATTACTTATGGTGGTGCTTGGGGAAATTGGGATGCTAGGATTGAACTTGGATTGGCTGTGTGCAAGGTGAACCCCTGCCCACTGTACTACTGCTCCAGCTCCCAAAGCTTTTCTTTTTTAAACTGGATTTGTTATGAACTAGAGTCAGAAACAGGAAATTTAACTTCTTCCCCCCAACTCCTTGTAACTTACTGGCAAAAAACTCCACTCCTGAGTCTTGGGGTCATATTTCTCTACCACGTCAATTGGAGACTGCTGGCTTCCAAAGCCGCCAACCACCAGAAGCACCTCATTGGCTCCTATGGACAAAGGGAGAGAAAAAATAGATTATTTCTTTTTTTTTTTCTTTTTTGGGTCACACTCAGTGATGCTCAGGGGTTACTCCTGGCTCTGCACTCAGGAATTACTCCTGGAGGAGCTTGAGGGAATATATGGAATGCTGGGGGATCGAACCCGGGTCAGACACACAAGGCAAACCTACCCGCTGAACTATCACTCTGGCCCTGAAAGATTATTTCAACAATCACGCCAAGTTCAGTATAAGAAGTCTAAAATTATCCTATTTTTGGGCTGGAGCAATAGCACAGTGGGTAGGGCGTTTGCCTTGCATATGGCCAACCTAGGTTCGATCCCTGGCATCCCATATGGTCCCCCCGAGCACCACCAGGAGCAGAGCCAGGAGTAACCCCCTGAGCATCGCTTGGTGTGACCCAAAAAAGCAAAAAACAACAACAAAAAAACAAATGTAATCAGTCCTACTAATTCAAAGCAAGTGCCCTGCTCTGACCCAGCGATAAGAATTTTAAAATCTGGGGCCAGAGCAATAGCACAGCGGTAGGGCGTTTTTGCCTTGTACACGGCCAACCCAGGTTTGGCTGACCCAAGTTCGATTCTTGGCATCCCATATGTCCCCTGAGCACCGCCAGGAGTAATTCCTGAATGCAGAGCCAGGAGTAACCCATGAGCATAGCCAGATGTGACCCAAAAAGGCAAAAAAAAAAAAAGAGAGAGAGAGAGAGAGAGAGAGAGAGAGAGGAGAGATGTTGCCCCTCTTCAGGAAGTCAGCTCTGGCATATCAGCATTTGTTAAGCTTGAGTGAGGGGCTCACCTGAAGATCTGCATTTCTTTCTTTCTTTCTTTCCTTCTCTGGCAGAGTTAACTAGTGGCTCTTTTGGCCTTTGCCTTGGGAATTAACAGTTCCTTTCCTTCCCCTTCCCCTTCCCCTTCCCCTCCCCCCCCTCCCCCTCCCCTCCCCTCCCTCCCTCTCCTTTCCTTTCCTCCCTCCCTCCCTCCCTTCCCTTCTCTCTCCTTTTTTTTTTTTTTTTTTGCTTTTTGGGGTCACACCCGGCAATGCTCAGGGGTTTCTCCTGGCTCTGCACTCAGGAATTACTCCTGGCGGTGCTCGGGGACCATATGGGATGCTGGGGACTGAACCCGGGCCATGGGAAGGCTGCGTACAAGGCAAATGCCCTACCGCTGGGCTATCGCTCAGGCCCAAGATCTGCATTTCTTTATGGTCTTTTGGGCCCACGCAGAAAGGTAGGTCCTGGACTATTAAAGAATATACTGGCTTTGTCCCTAGAAGGCCCAGCCCAAGATAGGCTGGGCTGGAAGTCTTTGGCGGGTTTCTGACAATAAAAAGAAGCTAGAAGGAAGGAGAAGGGGCCATTTTGCTATCTTCTTCCAGTTTGTGTCTGACCTCTGACTGGTGGACATGGCTCAGGGTCCAGCAGCCATCTTAGCTTGAGAATTCTAACCCAAGCATGTGGTGTGTGGGTCCGGCTAGGATTTGGAAGTCTGGGGCTTTCCTGATATTGGACTGTACTGACAACTTGTGTGAGTTAAGTGAGTTAAAGCCTTTTGGAACTTTGCTGGATTTGCGAGTCTTTATCCACTGGCCGCTGGTCCCCATGAGGGAAAAAAGGGGATTGAGTCCTGCTCCCTGATATTATCAGGAAATGCAGCTGCGCCCCAGCTCAGCGGCAAGTGTTTCCTGACACATATTGGAGTTTTTTGTCCAAATCATGTTGTTGTTGTTGTTTTTTTTTTTTTTTTTTTTGCTTTTTGGGTCACACCCGGTGATGCTCAGGGATTACTCCTGGCTCTGCACTCAGGAATTACTCCTGGAAGTGCTCGGGGGACCATATGGGAAGCTGGGGATTGAACCCAGGCCGGCACAGGCCGGCCGGGTGCAAGGCAAACGCCCTACCCGCTGGACTACTGCTCCAGCCCTTGTTTAAAAAAAAAAAAAAAGAATGCTAAAATCTTTCCATGAACTTTTTATTTCTCCTGTTTTGCCAATTACATGCCTTTGCTACCAGTTTGTAAAAGCTGCCAAGTGATGAGCAAGATATTTTTCTTTCTGGCTCTGCACGCAGGAATTACTCCTGGTGGTGCTTGGGGACCAGACGGATGCTGCGGATCGAACGCAGATTGGTCTTGTGCAAGGCAAATGCCCAACACGCTGTACTATTGCTCTGCTCCCTTCACAGTAACTTTAGAGGCAGCAGTCAAATCTACTAGAATTATTATGAGAACGAACAATATATGTACTTTCATCACTTACAGAATCGTCTAATATGTTATGTGAAACAGGCTGGGAAAAACACACTCACACAGACACACAGACACAGAGACACACAGACACACAGACACACACACACACACACACACACACACAGAGTATTAAAAATAAGTCTGCAAACCACAGCGCTGTCCTTCTCACCAGAAATCCATGCCTCTCGCCAGCTTACCCAGCCGGGCCTGGTGGCCTGGGCCCCTGCATCTGACTTCGCAGCTCTGGCCTCAGATGAAACTTCTTGGCTTCATCCACCAAGTCTCTGCACTGCAAACTACAGTGGATGAAAGGCTGGAAGACGGCAGAGGGGAAGTGTGAGAGTGAGACAAGCAGAGCAGCAGAGCAAATTAGAGTCAAGGAAAGCGTTAAACCAGGCTCAAGGTCTCGCGGCTCCAGGAACAATTATGCTCTAGGTTTCTAGATAGGGTTACATTTAGATTGATAACATATTACACGGTTCAAAAGTGAAATCATAGATACAGAAGTACTTCCCAGTCCCTACCCTGGTCCTCAAGCTTTTATTAGTTTGTTTGTACATCACACAAACACACAAGCACACATTACCAAATAACAACGTAGAGGCTCGTCTGTCTGCATTAACTGAAGGCGGGCTCTCTCTCTTTCTCTCTCTCTCTCTCTCTCTCTCTCTCTCTCTCTCTCTCTTTTTTGGGTCACACCCGACAATGCTCAGGGTTTACTCCTGGCTCTGCACTCAGGAATTACTTCTAGCGGGGCTCAGGGGAACATATGGGATGCCAGGGAATAAACATCATCTGTGTGCAAGGCAAATGCCCTTCCCTGCTGTGCTGTCGCTCTGGCCTCCGGGGGTCTCTATCTGACAGATGTCGCTCACCCTTCCCACTTCGGGTGATCTGGCCCTGCAGAAGAGCCTTTCCTATACGTGTCAGTTGGGTTCCCATTCCCTCTCGTTCCTAGCTGGGGCTCAGCCCCTGGACGCCACCTGCAGAACCTCAGAGGAAGGAGCGAAGCCACGTTCCCTCACTGCAGGTGAGTGCTGCACCTGGGGTTTCAGCCTGAGTCTAGGTCTCCAGGGACCGTGCTACTAACTGCTACACAAAGAAACTGACAACAGGGAAACACAGAGGGGTTGTGAGAAACTGAAAACAGGAGAAATGGGAGTGTGCACCCTTTCTCAAGTGAGGGGAAGCTGTAACTAACTCCCAGGAGACCTGGGGCTATGCCTGACCCATGTTCATAAATCAGAGTTTTCCCAGAGCAGAGAACCGGTAATATAGGTGACATGTATGGTAAAAATCTAAAACCGTACCAGGAAAAATACCAAAAGAATATGCGAGAAACATTCTTTTTTTTTAATTTTTTGGGGGTCACACCCGGTGATGTTCAGGGGGCCATATGGGATGCGGGATCGAACCCAGGTCGGTTATGTGCAAGGCAACCGCCCTCTCTGCTGTGCTATCGCTCCAGCCCTCAAACTACATAATGCCCTCATCAGAGACCACACAAAATAAGAGATCCGGGCCGGAGCAATAGCCCAGCGGGTAGGGCGTTTGCCTTGCACGTGGCCGGCCTGTGCTGGCCTGGGTTCGATCCCCAGCATCCCATATGGTCCCCCGAGCACCGCCAGGAGTAATTCCTGAGTGCAGAGCCAGGAGAGACCCCTGAGCATTGCCGGGTGTGACCCAAAAAAAGCAAAAAAAAAAAATAAAATAAATTGAAAAAAATAAGAGATCCTGGGCAATTTATGTTTAATGGAGAAGAGACCATGTTTATCATCTGATTTCACTTACAGAAAATACTATGCGTGTAAACAGAAAGACAACAAAACACAAAGTCGGACTTTTGCTTATCACAAGATTCTTGCTTTTGCTGGTAGCAAGCAACCACCTAAGCAGCGTCCCCTCTGGCATTCCTGGATGGAGGAGCAGGAGATGGACACTCACACCGGTTACCCACTGCACAGGACACAGAGCAAAGCTCCCAGCACTGGTCCTGGCCTTGTACCTTGTGCCTCCTGCGGGACTCACCTCGGCGCTCTATGACGTCCGTGTGATGTACCTGGGGGAGAGCAGGGGGCATGCGCACGCACTGCAGCAGGTCCGGCAGGGACTCCTCTCGCTCCTTCTTGGCGTGCTTGACCCAGTTGATGACAGCCTCAAACACGGGCTCCTCAGAATCAACCTGTAAATACACAGTTGTACATCACAGAGCTCTGCTAGTACAATCGATCTCCACCTCAAAGAAGTCTCCAAGTCCCCAGACTCTCCTTCTCCCTAGTCCATGCCTCTGTTACTTCTCATACTCCAGAAATATTTAGCCAGGAACTTGGGAAAACAATCTTTCAGACCATCTCACTAAGAAGAATTATTGCCAAATTGGACATCCTCCCTGGAGGTAATACCCAGCAATGCTCAGGGCTTACTCCTGGCTCTGTGCTCAGGGGTAAACTGTATTTTCTGGGCACCCCTGGTGGTGCATGGGGAACTGTAAATGGTGCCAGGGATCAAATACAGGTTACCAGCAGTTAGCAAGGCAAACGCCTTACCCTCTGTACTAATTTTCTGGCTTAATGAAGATATGATTTTTCTTTTTTTTTATTGACTCATCATGATAGACCATTACAAAGTTGTTTATAATTGGGTTTCAGTCATACAATATTCTAACACCTATTCCTCTACCAGTATGTATTTCCCACCCACAACGTCCCCAGTTTCCCTCCCATTCCCCTGCCCTTTTTGTGCACTACGGTTTGCAATACAGACACTAAGAGATCATCTTATTTGTTCAAGGAGTTCAGTATTTCTATCAGGAAGGTACAGCTGGAGTAGCTTATTTTAAGTGGGTGGCAGCTTTAGGGTGTGGATGTGTACAGTACTCCCTGTACTTCTGTAGGGGTTTCCTTAAGTATAGGGAGTTGGGGGAGGTAGCCTATCCCGACTCGAGAGAAGCCTGGAGATTTCAACCACAAAACCCTGTACCAGAATTTTCAGCAGGATTATCTTGGTGAGGTCCATGCAGAAACAATGAAGGTAAGTCAGGCACATGATGGAGATCTTGTGGGAGGAAGTGGCTACCGGGGCCTCTGTTTGGGTGGGCACTGGGCAAACCTGACCCCTCCACCGTGCCCTGATTATTCTGCCACGCAAGATCAGAGAAGACTTAACGCATCTTGTTGATCCTGGATTTCAAGATTTTTTTTTCTTTCTGTTTGAGTCACACCGGCAATGCTCAGGGGTTACTCCCTGGCTCTTTGCTCAGGAATTACTCCTGGTGGTGCTCGGGGACTATATGGGATGCCAGGGATTGAACCCGGTTGGCCGCATGCAAGGCAAATGCCCTCCCCCGCTGTGCTATTGCTCCAGCCCCTCAAAATTTTTTATGAGTCTCTGGAGTAAGGCCAATAAATGAGTTTATATGGCAGAGATGGAGGTGGTCTGTGGCTATGGCTCCACCATACCTAAATTCTGGCTGTTCAATTTCTAGGAAAACTTGGTCCTGAGTTGTTGGAGTCCAGATGGAGGCATGATGGCAACTGTAGGGTGTTTGGAAGCCTGAGGGCACCATCAGGCTACTGAGCTTGCCAGCAGGCCCAGTAGTGATGGCAGCAGCAGCCTGGCAGGGACCAGGGCGGCTACAGTGTGTGACTCCAGGCATTCTCAGTGGGCTGCAGTCACCAGTACAGTACAACCTAACCAAGGGACAGACAACACGTCCTCGGTCAGGCCTCCTGACAACTGGTACTCAGGTGAGATTTTTCCTCCATACTATGCTCGATGCGGGGGCTGGAGTGATAGCACAGCGGTAGGGCGTTTGCCTTGCACGCGGCCTATCTGGGTTCAATCCCGGCATCCCATATGGTCCCCTGAGCACTGCCACGAGTAATTCCTGAATGCAGAGCTAGGAATAACCCCTAAGCATCACTGTACTTCTGTAGGGGCTTCCATAAGTACAGGGAGGTGTACCCTCCTGTAACCCAAAAAACAAAAAATAAAAATAATAAACGCTCCAGTGGCAGCGAAGATTGATGTGAGGGACAGTGGAGCTAGGACACTTAGCTGCCAAGGCCACCCTAGTTGTGCCACACGGGAGGAACCCGGGATGCCCCCTAAATTCCAGGGCCCACACCATGGTAGGGACAGACCCCAAAAGCACTGTTCATTCACACAAAAATTCTGCAGTGATGGCTGCCTGTTGCTGAGCACTGCAGTTTTTAGTTAAAAAAAAAAGTCCAATTGCTTTACAGCAGCGCTCTTGATAAGGCCGGTATGGTCCTCTGTGGGCTCCCATGATAGTCTACGTAACTGTGTGAAAATCATGTAAACTGGAGCAATGCGGGGTATAGGTGTCCCCTCAGCCCCCACCCCACAATGAAACACTATTTCTTCAACACCTATAGATTGGCTCTAACCTTATCTTTTGTACCTTCATTTAAAAAAAAAAAAATGCTTTTTTGGACCACATGCAATTGTGCTCAGGATTTATTCCTGTCTGTGCTCAGGGATCACTCCTGGCAGTGCTCCAGGGACCGTATAGGGACTGGAGGTCAACTCGGGTTGGCTAACTGGTATGGCAAGTGCTTTAACCAGCTTTGTAATGGCGTACAACACTGAGGAAAGTGGTCAACTTCTTTCCAAAAATACGCAAATACAGGGGCTGGAGGGATAGCACAGCGGGTAGGGTGTTTGCCTTGCATGCGGCCAACCCGGTTCGATCCCTAGCATCCCATATGGTCCCCTGAGCACTGCCACGCAGTAATTGCAGAGTGAAGAACCAGAAGTAACTCCCTGAGCATCGCCAGGTGTGACGCAAAAAGCAAAAAAAAAAAAAAAAAAAAAAAAAGCAAATACATTTAGCATATTATTCCAGGGGGTTCATAACCCTGGAATCAATCAGGACACTTAAAGCTCTTATTTTGTTTGGGGGCCACAATCTGTCGACTCTGCACTCAGTAATTGCTCCTGGTGGGGTGCCCGAGGGACCATAGGGATGCCAGTCGCATGCAAGGCAAACGCCCCCTCCCCACTGTACTATCACTCTGGAACTTTTTTTTTTTTTTTTGCAAGTTTTGTAAAGGTCCAGTGTTGGATGACAGGCCTAGCTAGCTTGGGAGCTTTGCTGTTTTATCCACTCACAGCTTAATCTATTTACATGTTCTTAAGCCTGGGTTCATACTAATGAGGTCTCTCTTCTATGTAAACACTGATGGAGGGTGTGGCAGTTACAGAAGTCACCTTGACTCTGAGTAACTTCTGACTTATTAAACATCTACTAAGACTTCTAGGCTTTATTTATCTAATTATCTATCTTATCTATCTATCTAGCTTATCTCTCTCCCTCCCTCCTTCCCTCCCTCCCTCCCCTCTCTCTCTCCCTCTCTCTCTCTCTCTCTTCTCTTTTCTCTTTCTTTCTTTCTTTTTGGATCATACCTGGCAATGCTCGGGGACCATATGGAATGTCAGGGATCGAACCCTGGTCGGCCGTGTACAAGGCAAATGCCTTACCCACTGTGCTATCGCTCTGGCCCCTAAGACTTCTATGTTATCTAGATTGGGCACAGCTCCTCTTTATACTCACTGGACCCAGAGTGGGACAGTTAGAATTTACCAGGAGACTGCCACCCTGGCTACGTTGAGACTGTCATTTAAGATTATAGGAAGGATCATACTAGTTTGCTCTTAAGCAGGCGAGTGTGACCCTTTCAGTATAGAGAAAATAAGATACTCAGAATCACCCTGGTGCAGATATAAATAAGGACCTTGTGAGTACCATCTAGATTACATGAAGCCCATGAAATTAAGAAGTATTATTTTATACCAGCCCTCTTTCTCTTTCCAGTGTTTTGTATAAAAGATAATCTCAGAAGAAGGGATTAGTCCATTAGTCCTTGTCATAATCCTTTGTTTAGACCTATAATAGGGTGTGGCACCACCCTTCTACACACTCTTCTACTATCTAGAAGCTGTTTAGGGTTCTTAGTTGACAAGACCCTCCCTGAAGTTAGGATTCACTGTATCACTGTCTTCCCATTCATCATCGATTTGCTTGAGCGGGCACCAGTAACATCTCCATATGTCCTGTCTCATGCTAGTAGAGCCCAAGGGCATCTGCTTGCTCCAGGAACATAAAGAGCCAGGCTGGAGTGATAGCCCAGCGGGTAGGGCG
>JAJIBD010016740.1:0-28923 GCA_021461705.1 Cryptotis parvus | reverse complement strand
AAAGGCATTGATAAAGTCATGACTTTTTTATGGATTTTTTAAATAGGAAAATCGGCTGGTTTCTGATTCTTGTATGACCTTCTGAGTTTCTAGACCATAGTTCCTTTCTACTAGTTTGAGATATCACACGACTGCAAAGTGGCCATGTGCCACGGGAGATCCCATTGCAGCTCTGCCCTGTGTGTTTGTGTCTCTGGTTCATGGCTTACAGACCGGAAGCAGTTTGTGGGCGGGTACACCAGGTTGTCTGAATGGGGACAGAGGTGGGGGGTAGGGATCCCAGCTCCATCTCCAAGGAAGCCCTGTGACTTTAGCTGCCAAGACCTGTATACCCAGGCTTGAAATTGGGTTCTTTTCTTGGATGGGGCTCTGGTGAGCCGTGGAGCCCAAGCATTGAAAATGGTTGAGTGAGTTTCCTCTTCTTCTTCCGAGCCTCTGTTGGGCTGGTGGCCTGGGTCTAGAACCTGCCTTTCCTCCTGGACACCTCATGATCAGTCAAGCACGGGAAGAGCCATAGCAGCTCTGGCCTTTGTGTCTGTGTCTCCGGATCAGGACTGACAGCCTAGAAACAATTCATGGGATGAAGTGCACTTTTCCATATTCCTTTTGGCCATTCCAATTTCTTCTTTAAGAAATATCTGTTCTTTTCTTTTCCCCATTTCTTACTGGAGTTGGATGTTTTTTTCTGAAAAGTTCTACCAGGGCCCTTTCTATCTTTGATATTAACCCCTTATCAGATGGGTGTTGGGTAAATATTTTCCCAACGTGTGGGCTGCCTTTGTATCTTGATCACTGTTTTTTTGAGGTGGACAGCCTTTTCAGTTTCATAATATACCACGAGTTTATCTTTGCTTCCATTTGCCTTGTCAGTGGTGTTATTCTTTGAAGATACCTCTAGCTTCAATGTCTTAGAGGGTTTTGCCTATGTTTTCTTTGGCGTACCTTAGACTCGGTGTCTGATGTTGAGATCTTTAATATATTTTGATCTGGCTTTTTTGCATAGTGTTAGAAAGAGATTCAAGCTTGTTATTATTATTATTATTATTATTATTTATGTATTTATTTATTTTTGGGTCACACCCGCGATGCTATGCTATTCCTGGCTCTTGGTTCAGGAATTACTCCTGGTGGTGTTCAGGAGACCATATGGGATGCCGGGGATCAAACCCCAGGTTGGCCGCTGCAAGGCAAACGTGCTACCCACTGTGCTATTGCTCCGGCCCCAAGCTTATTATTTTTTTTACATGTAGCTGCCCATTTTCCCAGTACTACTTGTTGAAAAGACTTTCTTTGCTCCATTTAATATGTCATGCTCCTTTATCAAAGATTGAGTGACCATATATTTGTGTGTCTTAAATTAATTTTTAATCTCATTTTATGACAAATTCAGTTGTTTAAATTTCTGATAAAATAGCCTGTTAATATATGTATTTTATCTTGATAAGCCCAAAAAAAGGATAAATGAGTCAAATACTAACTTGTTTTATATTTTCTTAATTTTTGTAACTAATTAAAATGTTCATATGCATGCTTATACATATAGCAGTTAAATGAAAATAATACTATGATTTTACTTTATGACGAAAATTTGATTTGTTCAACTATTTCTGATCATTTCACTTGACTTGATCACTTGACTTCCCGTTTATCATCAAATAAGAACTTGAATATCTGTTAGATTTTTCACTATGCTTCTTGTACATTTATTAATAGATGTATTTAGAGAAAGGATGGAGTGTATTTGAAAAAAAGTCTCCCACTGCTTATAGTTAGTACCAAATAAAATAAGGTGATTCAGTGATTATAAATTGAGATACTGAGAGCACTGACTGCTTCTCTGAGATATTCAACTCTGAAAACCTAAATGAAGGACCGTGTAATATGTCATACAGAAATAATTTTATTCCTGAAACCTTGAGATGTCCCTGGAATATGTTATAAAATAGTTACTTACAATAGACCAGATTTTTCTGAAGATATAGTTTATTAAACAGCTTAAGCAACTGGTTCCAGGCCATTCGCGGATATCCAGGTCTTTCTTTTTGCTTATGCATATTGTCATTTTTTCTTGTCATTTTGTGGAGGTCAGTCCTGAGTATGTTTCCCTGATCTTATCCCTGGCTTCTCAAATGCCTCGAGTGAATATATATATGGTCTGCCTGATCCCTCTACACTGGTCTGACATCTATGACCGAAACCCTTTAATTGTTATGGATGATCAGTTTCCTGTTCTCATGTATTCAAGATTGAAAGTAGAAGATTGGAAATGAACAGTCAAATTTATTAGAAAATATATTTTAGAAATGTATGAAAGTTGAGAAGTTTGGGAAACTGGGAAGTGGGATACCTTAAGGCAGAAGTCTAGAAAATATGGGAAACCTCTTTTCATAGCGTTCTTACTAGATGGATGGGTGAAGAATCTGCAATTTGCTTAAGACATGCAAGATGAGAAGATAAGAGATTAATGAAAGTGTTTTGAAAGATGATCTGCTGTAGTTCCTGGGTGTGTTTTCTTCAGGAAATTTCCTCTGTGGACTTCTTCCTGATCTCACCCTGCATATTTTACTGGATACCTCTATTGCTTTATCATAATTGTATCCTGTTGCTGAAACCTGTGAGTTTGTGTTCTGTCACTGGCACTACTAGGCCTGCATTTGATAGTTAGAAGCTCAGCAGTACCGGCACCCTGCCCTGTGCCTCCAGTACCCAACTTTTATTAGTTCTCTTGCTACAGGAGGGAGGTCAAAGCGGCTGCTTTCCTCGTGTTCACCAAGGCACAAGTGGAGTGTGTCACTTTTCGGCTATGGCTGACTGAAAGTTTTAGGTACAGGACCAGTCCAGAGGCTCTTAGCTCCCTTTAACACTCTCTTCAACCTATTTCTAAGCACTCCCCTTATGCAAGCTCAGTCAACCCTTTTTCTCTGCTCCTCCAACTCGATCCTGCCAGGCTCTCTGCTCCTCCAACTCACTTCTGCCAGCCAGCTGAGAACCCAGTCTCAACTCCCTCCTTAACTATTTTTTCCAATTCTTACATATCCCATAATTTGGATATTGGTCATCCCTTGAAGAATTAAAGGTCAGACCTTTAATTCAGGCAGGGGGTAAAAGTAGAGATGACCTAAAATGGACCCTTTTATGTTTCTTTATAATTTCCCCCCCCCCAGACTTCTGATTATCTGTTTTGTCTGGCTAACACCAATTAAATTAACTTGATTACTTGACTCCCTCACCACCTGCTCTGTTTCCACTATTTGTAGTAAAATAGATCAGCATAAATTGTGGCGTTACCAGTGTCAGTTCGCTTGTTATGCTTTACAGATTTCTTAACAATGTATTTTCCTAAATAACTATTCAAATGGCCACTATAAATGGAATTGAGGTTGTGAACACTCAGGTACCCTGGTATTATTTTTCAACATTTTTGTAATGTTTTCTCAATTAGTCTCTTTTTGTAGATTTATGAATAAGAAAAGTAGAAGTAATGGAAATTACCACTCACGTGTGAAGAATTATTCTATCAATTTACCAGGATACTTTATAAATAATGGGCTCGTCAGGCATATTTAGCACTTCTTATTCTCTTCACTCTGCTTATTTTGTTCATACTCTCATTCCTTCCTCATTGATCTATTTTCACATGAAAAGGAAACATCTAAGTGATACTTGTTGCAGAAATTTTAGACTGTCAGATAACGATACAATAATTTAATACAGACTAAGAAAGAAGAAAGAGTTATTATCCATGTTTTGTCGGGAATTATTATTTATACAAGGGCAGCTTAATCTAGCAGAAGTGCAATAGGCACATGTGAAAGTGTTCAGCAATGTTGAAAGCAGACAAACCAATTATAGCATTAAAAATCAAGGGCCAGAAAGGTAATATAGCCTTAAGGCACTTGCCTTGTACACAGTGGACCTGGACTCAATTAAAACACCATATACTTCTACCTGAGAAATACCAGGAGTACCAGCAATACCAATAATCTATGAACAATAGAGCTGGAGTAAGATCTAAGCAATGTTAGATGTGATACTCCCCCCACAAAAGGAAAAAATATATTATTATGGTTTCAGGAGAAGAGAATTTATAGCAAAGCTTTTCTTTTGTTTTAACAATGCTGATAATTAATTTAAAGTTTCTAAGGAGAAAGTAAAATATTTTACTAAAGTGTAGATGATATTATTAGATTCTGTCAACTAAAACCTGAAGATTGAAATTGAGCTAGAAGAGAACTATGAAAATGGGTAAAGAAAATGAGAGAAGTGGGTGCTGGAAGAAGTCATAGAGAAGAGGGGTGATACAGAAGAGTTATAACCCAACTTTTTAGGGAGCTGTAAAGAGGGTAAAATGAATAAATGTTGGTAGAAAGAGAGGAACAGCAATGAATAATACTATAATGAGGAAGCTAAACAGTACTTAGTTGCTGATTTGCTATTTAGCATGTTTTGACAATTAAAATATTTGTATCCATTTCCATATACAAGAAATAGAAATTCAAACTTAACATTTTCAAAGGAAATCAGAAATAATGTATTATTTAAATAGCATTGATATTCCATTTTTAAGATTTGTAGGTATTTTTTCAGTTTTGCATTTTGTTGTTTTATTCCAGTGCCTGTAATTATCATCATAATATTTTATGTAATTTTCAATTTCCTGGATTAACTTGTATGTATGTGGAGAACTCTTGGCCAAGACTATTTGTAGGAATTATACATAACTTATCTAAAGCCATTTGAAACTTGCTTGCTATTTAAAGCCTATATTCTCTCTTAAACATGTATATAACTTTTACTGATTTTTTCACTCTGGTGAAGGCTGTGTTCTCTTTGAAACATGTTGGGTGACACGCCCTACTGAGCTTTAGACTCCTGCATCATTTAGCTTATGCTAAGAGTGGTTCCCTACATTTAAGAATCTCTGAAGCAGACACAATGGGAGCTTGGGCAGAATAGGATGGGTTTCATAACTTTGTACTGCATAAATATTCATATTATGAAACTTACTTGCTCCAATTCAATAATCTTCCTATCCCCACGCATCCCTGTGAGGGACATACATGTAGATATTCCAAGAGTACTTAGCCACATTGGATCAATCATAATAAAGTAAGTTCTCTTTGTTGAAAGAGACATTCCAGTGCACCTCCAGGCAAACTGACGTGTATCTGATTCTAAAGGTTATGCCAAAGTGAATTATTCTGATGGATTTTGGACCTTAGTGGTATCTAGAGTCTGGAATCAACTGGCTATATACTCAGAGTAAAAAGTATTAATGCCATTCTCTACACGTTAAACTTTGAACTGCTTTCTGATTCAAACATGAAGCCCTTCTCCACTCTGCTAGGGAGATCCTATCTCAGTCACTCAGCTCTGGCATTGTGAAGTTTGAGTCAAAGGGCACACCTGAAGATCTGCATTTCATTATGATCATTTACCTGGCTTCCCTCTCTAGATAGCCCAGCCCACGATTGACTGGCCTAGAAGTTTTGCAGGGCTTCTATCTATAAATTAAAAGAAGAAAGAGCTTCTTTTCTAGGAAAAAGAAGAAAGAGCTTTTAGTCCATTTTGTTTTCTTCGCCCTCTGCTCTCCTCCTCTCCTTTCTCTTCCCTGTTGGGCCTTAGCATGTGGTAACGTTCATCTTGGCCTAGGATTCTAAACCTACTTGGAGCTCTTGCTCGTTTTGTCCACTTCCTCACTTGAATGGCAAAGAACCACACTCATAATGCAATAACACACAGGGTTTATTCCAGCTAGCTGGGGCCAATGGCTTCATTGAGACATACAGGTCCTAGTGAGAATATTCGACCCCGTGGAGAAAGCAAGCAGGCATTATATAGGTCTTCCAAGGCTGTTACATGCATCATAGCCTGTGCAAATCCATATAGCCAATAAACTTAAATATGCTCAAATAAAGCAAAAAAAAAGCATATTTCAAACATTTCATCCGAAAAAGGCATGCAAACTTAAAGAAAGACAAGAGAAGTGGTATGTCCTATTCTAGTCATGTGCTTAATCAATCTGAAGACATCCTGCCCACAGCCAGTGGTGAATTTATGCTGTCCAGATGACCAGGATAGATATGCATGGTCAATGACTTGTTTGTCAAGGCCCCAGCACTTACATAGTTGGGATCGTAGTAGGGGCCTAACATTCCCCACTTGTCTTGTCTACACTGAGGAATCTCCCTAAGGACCCACCAGTTGTTGGTTCTTACCCAGTCAGATCGACCAGGTCTGTCTGCCTTCGTCAGTCCCCTAGAGATTTCACCCCCTCTAATCTTTAAGGCTGGAAAGTGGTCTAAAGGTCTGTCTTCTCGATCTGATTCCTGCTGACAAAAGGTGCTTGTAGACCCTGCCTACAAGGGGTGAAATCTTCTTACTACCTTAGTTTAAATGGGACCCAGGCAATGAATGAAAATTTGGTTTTAAAATATTCATTATCTGCAGAGACAAAGACCAGGCTAAGGAACATTACTCTGAAATGATTAGACCCTGGAGGAGTAAAAAGTCCCTCTTTGCCCTAGTGAGGGCAGAACTGTTTTAGAAAACACAGATGTTAAGGTAACAAAAACTGAAGCAAACATACTGTGTCCAGATTTTTCTAATAGAAACACCGAGCCACCACTCTGGCATTTTATACAACATAGAAAACCAACACAGTGCCATGAAACATCAAAAATGTACGGAAGGTGCAAAGAGAAAAGCATATATTTCATTTTACTCACAATGACGTGCAATATACTAATTTGCTGTTGGACCTACTCAAAATAAGCATAAAGATCAGTAGAAATAGTGCATACAATTTAACAATATAAGACATAATTCTTTTAATCCCATGTCAAAACCTTAATTCTCAATTTTAAGAGCACTGTGCCAGGAGTCCATACCATCTGTTTAATATCTTCAGATAAGAATCTCAACATTCTTAGACCTTCTACACATTCTTCTCCCCACTGACGTCTCCATCCATTATTATCTAGAATCGTTATAGTCACAATTTACAGGTTTAACTTTCTTATTTTACAGAGCTCAATACAGGCTGATCTCCTAAGAGGTTTGGAAACAAGTTGTTAATTATTAAAATCATTAATTCTATATTTTAGGAGAACACAAACAATACAAAGTTAAAAACTCAAAAGATCACTACCAAGAAACAAAGATTTCACACTTGTGAATAAAGCTCTATTAAGTAAAAGACTAGGTTGATACCTGGTGACAAAGCTCACATGTATGAAAGCTATCTCAATAATAGCATGTACTAGGAGATTAGCAACAAAGTCTGAAAAAAAACTGATTGCTGCCATTTATTTCCGACATATTTTATCCAATTCCTTATCTTCAGACCCACTAAATTTAAAGGAGAATTCCTAGCTGCTGGAATGTTTAAACGGCTCACCTGTTTTGTTTTGTTTTTTTCTCCAGGAAGAGGCCCTGAGGCTGGTCTGGGATTTCACCCAGAAAGCCTGATATCTTTAAAACTTTTATCAAGCTCAATGCTTTGGCTTCTGACTATCAGGCTGAGGTCTGAGATTACCCCATTATTAACTCTTTTTTAGTAGCCCTAGAAATTTAAGTTACCAAAAGTCTCAAGAGATCAAATACAACACTGGTAGGGTAAAAGTTTTGCAACCAATTTCATAACTTTAGAAACCCATATTTTAAAATAAATATAGCGCCCACGGCGGAGAGCCTGGCAAGCTGTTCGATGCATGATCGACATGCCAAAACCAGTAACAGAAATGTTTATTTTCCTGACCCCGAAAGAACCCTTAATACAGCAGCAGTAAGAAAGGCGAACAAGCAGTGCCTGATAAAATAGATGCCATTGGGCTACATTGGCACGTGATAGGGTCCAATGGAAATGTTACTGGCGCCAGCTCGAGCAAATCGATGAATAATGGGATTCAAGTGATCAAGTGATTTTAAAATAAATCATTACTTCTTGAACCTATTTTTACGTTTGTTTGTTTTTTTGTTTGTTTTTGCTCTTTTGGGTCACACCCAGCAATGCTTAGGGGTTACTCCTGGCTCTTTGCTCAGGAATTACTCCTGGGAGTGCTTGACCCATATGGGATGCCGGGATCGAATCTGGGTTGACTGTGTGCAAGACAAAAGCCCTACCCACTGTGCTATTGCTCCAGCCCCTGAACATGTTTTTATGTATCACAATTATTTTAACTCAGAAGATTTTCTAGACCAGATATTTTAATAATCCATTACAGAAATAAAACAAATATGTACCTTTAGACATACTAGTATAACATTTAAACTACCAATTTTTTTGTGAAACACTAGACCTTCTTTGACCTAATTGCAATAGTTCTTGTACCTCAGTTATTTTCAAAACAGCCTAATTTCTCATTAAAAGTTAACTAAGGCTTATAAGGTAAAGCTCTGCACTATCTCACAAAGTTCTTATCATTTTCCTGATTCTGGCTTTAGCTCCCATCCTTTCTAAACAGCACAGGTTCTGGAGCTTAGAGAATTTCAGGGATCAAGTCTGGCCCAGGCTGCTGATCCAGAGACTCACAGACATGGGGCAGAGCTGCTACCGACTCTCCCTGTGCCCAGACACTCACAAAGCACCCAGGAGGGATAGCAGGTTCTAGCCCTGGCCCACTACCCCAGCAGAGCCTCACAAGAAGCCAGATGACTCCCCCAGTCCATGAAGGCTGCCATTGTCCACATCCAGACTTCCCTCTCCTCAGAACTCCACCAGACAGTCTTCTGGTGAGCCCTATCACAGCCCAGTCCTGCGGCTGCAAGCGGCCACGTGGTTCATCAATAAATAATGGAGATCAGAGGTGACTACAAGAGGATGCCACCTGCACGGCAGAGCCTGGCAAGCTACCCATGTCGTATTTGATATGCCAAATACCAGTAACAATTATAGATCTCATTCAAATCACAAGGAGAGTATTTCAAGTCCAGGAATGCTTGAGCCTAAGACACAGGTACACCCGGCAGAGCAGAAACCAGCTTTCCCCGTTGAACCCCCCTGCATTCCATGGACCACGAGAGCAACTTCCGACCCGAGTCCACCATCCCGATGGGCCTCGGAGGAGCCCAGAGAAACCCCCACACCTTGCTGGCAGCGATCTTTACAATCCACACTCTGCAGCAGGTAAGATCTCCACCCAGCAGATGATCCAGTCTGAAGCCCACAGATTAATCCGGTCTCCAGCCTGGCTTGTCAGAAACCCAGCCTACAAGGACCCACCACGCAGAGACCCGCCCCTTCAGAGGAGAGTATTTCAAGCCCAGGAATGCTTGAGCCTAAGACACAGGTACACCCGGCAGAGCAGAAACCAGCTTTCCCGATGCGCACGACCACACAGCGGCCGCGTGGTTTACCTCCAAATTACCATAAATATTCTACCCACCCCTCTGAGAGAGCCCCACAAAGTAATGAGAATATAGCGCCCGCATGGCAGAGCCTGGCAAGCTGCCCTATGCGTGTTCGATATGCCAAATCCAATAACAGAAAAGTTTATTTTCCTGATCCCAAAAGAGCCCTTAATATGGCAGCAGTAAGAAAGGCAAACAAGCAGTGTCTGATAAAATTTCATGGCCATCCTAGGCTGCCAAAAGGAAGAAGGACTAAAATGACTGTACTTTCAATGCACGTACGCTGGCATCGGAAGCATATATTGAGGATCTGATGGTGCAAGTGCAAAAGATCAAGTATGACATCATTGGTCTGACTGAGACGAGGAGGCGTCAGTTGCATCATGCTGTATTTGACACAGGAGAAGAATTGTTCCTTGGAACATGCGACCGAAAAAGAGATGTCAGTGGCGTTGGTGTCCTTGTCAACATGAACATGGCCGTAAACATTGATTCATTTGAATGCCTAACAAACCGAATAGGACGATTACACTTGAAGAGATGTGGCCCACTGCCAGCAATTTCTATCTTCATTGTCTACGCACCAACATCCACATACAAAGAAGATGAAATTGAGAAATTCTACATGTAATTGGAGGAGTTCTATAAAAAAAGATCACACCTTCTACAAGATCATAGTCGGTGATTTTAATGCCAAGATAGAACCAAGAAGATCGGCTGAAGAACTCCACATCGGGACCCATGGCCTAGAATGGAACGAACAGGGTGAGAGACTATCTGAGTTCATCATGTCCACCAAGACCATTCATGGGAACTCACAGTTCCAGAAAGCTGAAGCTAAACATTGGACATGGGAATCTCGTGGACAGTTCCACAATGAAATTGACCACATCATCTTCAATCGACGGTTTTGTCTGACCGATGTAGCTGTCGTCTCCAAATTCCAAACAGGATCAGACCACTGTCTCCTTCGTGCAAAATTCTACTTCCCGCAACGGGGAGAAAAGGCTGCAAAGTTTAAGAAGAGAACTCCCAGAACGACCACCAACTGGGAACTCTTTGGCACCATTGCAGTAACATGGGAAGATACCATCATTGACGACATTGATGAAGAATACAACCGACTGGTTCAGCACCTCCATGATTGTGTGAAGAATGCTGAGAGAGAGAAAGACACAAAAGAACGCCTGTCTTCAGAAACTCTGGAGCTCATTTGCCAACGTGGCAAGGCGCAAGCCTCAGGAAACCAAATGATAATGTCTAAGCTTGCTAAACGGTGCAGAGAAGCGATAAAAGAAGAACTCAAAGACAGAAGAACAGAAATACTGGAAGATGCAGCAGAAGCCTGGAAAAGCATTCGTACCGCCCGCCTGTCCTTTTGCCAACTATAAGACCAAGATGACTACCCTCCGATGCCCTGATGGATCTATCACATCTTCCAGAAAGGCAATAGAGAAGATTATCCAGGACTTCTACTCAAATCTCTTTGATAGCCACATCCACCTGCCCACATACCAAATTCCACAGGATGGATATGCCATTCCCAACATTCTCCCTTCTGAAATCCGACATGCCATCTCGTCGGTAAAGAAGGGAACAGCACCAGGCCCAGACAAAGTCAGACCCGAACACCTGAAGAATCTGCCGTCGGTACTCATCAATCCACTAGCTCGGCTCTTCACACGCTACCTGTCCGAATGCAAGGTGCCCTCCCAATGGAAAACCAGCAGGAAACTTCTACTGTTCAAGAAGGGAGACATTCACGACATCGGCAACTATTGCCCCATCTGCCTGTTGTCCTTCATCTACAAGCTGTTTACACGAGTCATCCTGAACAGGATTAGCAGAACACTAGATGAAGGACAACCATGCGAGCAAGCAGGCTTCCAGAAAGGATTCAGCACAATCGACCATATCCACACAATAACCAAGCTCATTGAGGTTTGTAGGAAGTACAAGATGCCGCTCTGTCTCACGTTCATTGATTTACAGAAAACCTTTGATTCTGTGGAGACTGAAGCAGACATCGAAGCCCTAGCCAAACAGGGTGTTCAAACCCAATACATCAAGATCCTTCGTGAACTGTATTATGGATTCACCACCAGGATCTCACCATTCTACAAAAGAAGTGATCATTAATGTGAAAAAGAGGGGTTCGACAGGGTGATATCATTTCACCAAAACTCTTCAGTGCCACCCTCGAGAACATCATGCGACAATTAGAGTGGGAAGGAATGGGGAGTGAAAACAGATGGTGGGCAACTACACCACCTCCGCTTCACTGATGACATTGTTCTAATAACACCAAACATTAGCCAAGCGGCACAAATGCTGGCTGACTTCTACCGAGAATGTGGAAAGATAGGTCTACAGCTGAATCTAAAGAAAAAAATGTTCATGAAGAATGAACTAGTGCCTGAGGCCCCATTCACTCTCAATGGAACAAACATCTCTGAATGTAGCAGTTATATGTACCTAGGTCGAGAAATCAACATGATGAATGAGCTAAATCCTGAGCTGCACAGGAGGAAGACAGCGGCATGGAATGCCTTCAAAGGCATTGAAGAAATAGCTAAAAGGACAAAGAACCTCCGGCTCCGGGCACATCTCTTTGACTCCACCGTTCTCCCTGCATTAACATATGCCTCAGAGTCATGGGCCCTATGAAAACAGGATGAAAATGCTATTCGTGTCTCCCAGAGAGGAATCGAAATAGCTATGCTTGGAATATCATGCCTCACTCAAGTGAGAGAAGGAATCCAGAGTTATGACCTCCATCGCTATTCCAGAATCAGGGACACTGTCTTGTTTGCCAAGGCATCGAAAATCAGATGGGCTGGACATGTAATGCGATTTGGAGACAACCGCTGGACTAGAGCTGTTACCGACTGGATCCCACGGGATGTCAGAAGATCACGTGGCCACCCACCTACAAGATGGTCAGACTTCCTTGTAAAGACCCTGAAGGAATGGTTTGAGGCTTTTCATATTCCTGAATCAACCAGATGCTATTGGGCTACATTGGCACATGATAGGGTCCAATGGAAATATTACTGGTGCCTGCTCGAGCAAATCGATGAATAACGGGATTCAAGTGATCAAGTGATCAAGTGATTCCAATGACATAATACAATGGCTTGAGGTTCTTCATGTTCCTGGAGCAAGCAGATGCCCTTGGGCTCTACTAACATGAGACAGGACATATGGAGATGTTACTAGTGCACGCTCATGCAAATCGATGATGAATGAGAAGACAGTGATACAATGATACAGTGAAATTGTATACCAGAGTCTGTGAGAGTAAAGTCTTTTATAAGTGCGCTGAACTCCTGAGTTTTCATCCATTTCCTTCCGGCTTGAAGGTAGAAGGGAACTGGATTCCTGTTACCACTGGACCCAGCAGCACCCCAACATCAACACATCTCTCTCTGTCTGCTCCCTATCTCTTTATCTCTCTCCTTCTCTCTGTCTCTCTCTCCCCTCAAACCTTTCTAAGTAAATAAATTTCAATAATATCTATCTTGATTCACTAATAAAAAGATTCCTTAGCATGAATATCTTACCAATTTGTCAAATATAAAAATAAATATATTAATTATTTTATACAAAGGAACCAATGATGTCTATTATATACCATTTTTCTACTGAACCAATGGAGTGATTAAATTTTTTAATTAATTTTATATTTCAGAGTCTGTGTCTTAAGAGCATATCAATTGCACTGAAATTTTTGCAGCTAAAGGTGTCCATTGAAAGTAATTTCACTTGCTTTGCTGATACTATTTACTGCAGATTATCCAACTATGTTTTTGAAATAGAAATGTCCATAGTATTTTTATTCTTTCAAAAATAATTTCAAGGCTGATAAAGAGAGAAACAGATGAAGCCAGCAAGCACTTGTCATTTTCTGCTAAGTGCTGTACTTGTTTCTTTCAGGCACTTGGGAAAAGACCGAAAACATATTATTTGATTTATTTTTCTGTCTCTTGGAGTACATTTGGTTTTGTGTATTTTAAACAGAGAGACAGAAATGACTTGATAAACAATATCCATCAAACGAACTTGAAACCACTTAAGATGTTGGTCTTTATGTGAAGTCAAGATAACATTTTCATCCAAATAGTTTTGAGTGCTTCTGCTAAAAGTACAGAGAAGGAAAGCACTAAGGAAGGCAGTAAAGCCCAGAAACCGGAATGGTTTACATTGGTTTAAATATGATTAGTGTCTTCTGACCAGATATCCCAAGCAGCAAGGTTCAGTTTGATAGTAATAGATATCAATGTTTTAAAATTGGGTCTGAATTTAAATCCCTTTGAAAAGCAACACTGCTTGTGTTGGGATGCGGCTGGAAACATTTTCTATTTCAGCCACAGAAAAACTATGAAATTCTGTTGAAATAACACACTTGCAGACTTCCTAATCGATTCAAAAGTACTTTACTCAGAGGAGATACTCAGTTTATAAACATTTGATTTCTTTATTAAAGTGTAAATGGAATTCTCCTTTTGAGAATATCCATGAATCATCTTTGAAATACACTATGGCAAATACTTAAGATCAAACAGCACTCATTAATAACAGATATGCCCCTCCAAATACAGAAACATTCAGAAAGCTGATTATTAACTAATCTAATACAAAATTTGGCCAGAAAATGATGCCCAAATCACACCCCCTCCCTCCTTCAGCAATATGTCCCCTGCTATTTTAAATGACCAGGGACAGCTGTAGCATTTGTTTTACAGATAAGTGATTAGAGAAGACGACTGAACCAGCACCCAAATTCTCATTCCGTATCACAGTTTATTTTGTGTGTAAGATACCACATTTCCAGACATTCACCTAGTTTGTGAAGATTTGAGAGATTAAACCCATATAATGCTAAACTCATCAAATAGTATGCCAAGTCACAGAAAATTAAAATAACCCTTATGTAATAATGATCACATCTGAGAAGAAACTAAAGGATCAGAATTAAAAGAAGAAAGCACTAAAGGAACATATTCTTAATCATAGGATCACAATAGAGTTTCTCCACCATTGCGTCAAAAAATATTCTATAAAATAATTCTATTTTAGCATCTGCAGTTGAGCGTAGTGGGTCAGGCAGCAAAGAAGGATGACAGGCACTCATCAGCAAAGAGATGGACAGCATGATATTCTGTGGAAGAGTGAGTGTGCTGACAAATATATGCAAACTGAGAAAATCACATTTAAATGCCTTGCTTAGAAGCCATCACAGCAAATTTTCACATATGAATTTCACAAGCTGAAATTCAAATAAATGTTGAAAATATGATAACTTGCATTCCTGATAAAGACTATGTCAATGCTTATTATATCATTTCCCAACAAATTGTGCTTTATTTTTTTTAAAAAGAGAAAGGAAGGAAGTGACAAGTGAAAGCGTAATAAATTTATTTCGTCAACATACTCACCCCTCCAAATCAACTGCTCCATGGTTGATTTTTTCATGGTTTTATTTAATAATTCACCCTATCAGTGTTGGTCGTGGAACCCAGGTTTTTTTTTTTGGGGGGTCACACCCGGCAATGCTCAGGGGTTTCTCCTGGCCCTGCACTCAGGAATTGTCGGGAACACCGCTGGGGTCCCCGACAGTGTCACAACAGAAGTTCTCTTCTACCTCCAAGGATGCCCGGTGAAAAGATGAAAACTCACGAGTCCGGTGCAGTTCCAAAAAATGCTTTTAATAGTGCAAAGGCTCTTCCACAGCACTCCAATATAATGAACAAACTCTAGTTCTGGTCCGAACTTAGACCATACAAAAGAGTCTAAGTCTCCCACCAAAGAGAGAGAATCTCACCCGAGCTGAGTCCTACCCAGAAGAAGGAGCAAAAGGCCAAAGACCAAAAGCCGAAAGCTGAAGGAGCCAAAAGCCAAAGCGAAAAAGGCCAAAGTCGAAGGGGCCTCAAGTCCCTTATATATACCTCAAGTCCTTATATACACCAAAATAATCCAGGGAGGGAGGGAGGGTCATGTCAAACAAAGAACTCTAAACAGAGTATAGTGCCACACCCTGTTGCAGGTATAAACAAAGGTTAGCCAAGGTCTAATCCTTTCTATGGAGATTATCTCTTATGTAAAACACTAGAGAGAGAGAGAGAGAGAGAGAGAGAGAGAGAGGGGCTGATATAAAGTAATACATCTTAATTTCATGAGCTTCATGTAATCTAGATGGTACCCACAAAGGTCCTTCTTATTATTATCTTCACCAGGGTGATTCTGAGTATCTTGTTCTCGTGTACTGAAAGGGTCACACTCGCCTGCTTAAAGCAAACTAGTACGATCCTTCCTACAGTCTTCCTATAGTCTCAACGTAGCCAGGGTGGTAGTCTCCTGGTAAATTCTAACTGTCCCACGCTGGGTGCAGTGGGTATAAAGAGGAGCTGTGCCCAATCTAGAAAAGTAGAAGTCTTAGTAGATGTATAAGTCAGAAGTTATTCAGTCAAGGTGACTTCTGTAACTGCTACACCCTCTAGCAGTGTTTACATAGAAGAGAGGTCTCATTAGAATGAACCTTGGTTTAAATAGATTAAGCTGGGAGTGGGCAAAACAACAAAACTCCCAAAATAGCTAAACTTGTCTTCCAACAAGGAATTAGTCCTGGCGGTGCTCACGGGGCCATATGGGATGCCGGGATTGAACCCAGACTGGCAGGGGCCTGCTGCGTGCAAGGCAAAAGTCCTATCTGCTGGGCTATCGCTCCGGCACCCATGGAACCCAGGTTTTAATGCATACTGAGCAGGCGAGTTACCACTGATTCACAAAAAACTGGGTTCCACGAAAACTAGCCCCCAATGAACATTTCAGTCTGTCTTACTTGAATTCAGCAGCATTCTTTTCTTTCAGCTTCATTAACAATATATTCTGTTATCAATCTCTAACACTCTGGCTTATTTGTGTTAATCTTTGTGCCTTTCAGATTTTTTGATAGTAAAAGTCCTCAATATTGGTTCTATTCACATCATTTTACTTTACTGTCTATGCCTGAGCACTCACATGCAAGCCAGTGCGTCATTTGTGTTCTTTATCCTAGATCTCCATGAGATTTCTAGAGTCATATCGTCTACTTTCTAAGTGAAAACAGCATATGGACATTGTAAAAGTCAAGTCGATTTTATCATATGCAAAGTTAAGTTTATTTT
Source organism: Cryptotis parvus (assembly GCA_021461705.1). Taxonomy (NCBI): domain Eukaryota; kingdom Metazoa; phylum Chordata; class Mammalia; order Eulipotyphla; family Soricidae; genus Cryptotis; species Cryptotis parvus. Next base: position 12,406 of record JAJIBD010016740.1, on the reverse strand, counting down.
CCCCTTTTTGTATGATGTATTCTAGCTGTCTCTGTTTTAATTAATGAAATCAGAACTATTCCATTAGGCACATTAGAGATTTGTTTTCTTTTTTACCTCCAAGCCAGATAAATTATAATATTCTACTTTTACGTTTCCTAAAAATATCTTGAATCTCTGAAACCACCGATTTGGTTTCTGAACTTGCCATAAATTAGCCTCATCCTCTCACTTCCTATGTTGGATCTCTCTTCACTCTGTGCTCAGGGCGATACACTGCAACTAAAAGCAGATTCATTTTTATGCATACGCTGAAAATCTTTCGAAAATGGTCCATTGTTCTTGAGGTAAATGTCCATTCAAGAGGCTGGAGAGATAGCGCTGTGGGGGTAGTCACTTACTTTGCATGCTGTCAACCTCAGTTCAATCTCCAGCATCCATATTATCCTCCAAACAGACAGCAGTGAACTGTGAGGCTGAAGGAAGCCCTCCCAGATCACAGTTTGGTGTAGCCCCCAAACAAATTTCCTTTAAAATGTGCATTCAAAATGTAACTGTATTAGGAACCAGAACCAGAGTGCTGGAGGTAGAATGCAGCCCTGGAGTGGTGCCTGGGGCAGTGGATTTCCTAGAGTTTGCCTTGAAGGACGCCCTTTATGTTTAGGTTTATATTTATGTTTAACCAACACCTTCAGATGTGTAAAAGTCTAATTCAACTAGAGAATATTTGTTATTCTCCCCCTGTTTGCTGGTTTGAAGCAATGAACACAGTAAAGGTGAGTTAGAGCTCTCAGTCCACGAGACTGTGAGCCCCCCTAGTGGTCCATGCTATTTTGCTCCTATTTCTGTCTTTATTTCTGTCTTATAATCCTCCCCGCAACAACTATAGAGGTGTTCACCTGGGACTCTTCACCTGGAACTGTTCCCCACAATCTATACCTTGGTACTTTAAATATTAAAGTACCAAGATAGGAAGCTACCAACATAGGAAGCGAGAGGTTCTAAATATTTTTCTGGCTTTTTTTGTTTGTTTGTTTTGTTTTGTTTGCCTTTTTGGGTCACACCCGGCAATGTTCAGGGGTTACTCCTGGCTCTGCACTCAGGAATTACTCCTGGCGGTGCTCTGGGGACCATATGGGATGCCGGAGATCGAACCTGGACCGGCATGGGCTGACTGCGTGCAAGGCAGACGCCCTACCACTAGGTTATCACTCTGGCCTATTTTTTTTCTTAACCCTTTATTTTAAAACTAAAAGCTCCAATTTTTAAATGTTTAAAATAAGGATATGATTTATCTTGGGTAGCATCATGCTGAATTGCATTCCTATCATTGCTCCGTTGTTACTTTTGGCCTCCCACTTTCTTACATCATTACTTTAATGGTATCTTCCCTTTTTGCCTCCTTGTCTTAATGATCTGTGATGGAGCAAAACAAAAGGTTAAGGATGTGCTTTCTAAATCAAATTTGCACGATTCAAATGACTTGTTCACTTTTCTAGTTTTTGAATATTTGGTGAGTTATTTCATTAATTGTTCCATATTTTAGTTCTCTATTTTTTATAGATAGATAATAATATTTCTTTATGAGATATGAAGACTAAAGAAAATCATGCCATAAAGCCCTTAGAATATTAACTAAATTTTGTTTAGCATAAATATTTATAAATGTTTTCAAATAATTCTATTCATTAGAATATTTTGAGGAATAATATATGTTAACATAGGCATGCCAGTATTGAAGATTTTGTCAGTACAAATTTTTTAATTATAAATTTGAAATCTGTCCCCAAATCAATATACAAAGCCATCTTTAAAATGTCAGTAATAATACTCCTTTTAGAAATTTCAAAAGAACGACAGGCAGAGATTCAACCTCAGATCTTCAGACACTTCCAAGGGGAAAAAATGATATTAGCAATGTTTCTTGGTAGAGATTTAAAAGTTATGCATATATTTTCTATTCAACACAGTTTGGGTTATCAGATTATCATAAAACTTCACTAAATAGATTTTTATAAAGAATGTAATTATTTTAAAGTAGATTTATATAGAATATATTATTGGCAGTGGTAGGATCCGAGAATCTTATCCCCCTTTGAGAGACAGGAAATTATGCGAGAATGCAATTAACAAAGCACAGCTTATTGGACTGGCTAGCCAGTGTCAAGCTACCACATGGACACGCAGGTTCGATTCGGTGGACAAGACCCCAAACCTCTTTAAGGGGGAACTTATATAGGCTCTTACTGGCCATTACAGCAAAGCCCGCACAGCACATAGCCAATGAGTTTCAGAGGTCAGCATTAGGGTGTGAGGTTACGTGAGCAAGCAGGCAGGGCACGTCTCGCGCGTACCAACAGGCAGGGCACACCTCGCATGTACATCGGGCCATCTCTCACAACCCACCCACATCCCATAGGCCCTTTATCTTATCCCATCCTGGCATTCTGGGAAGTGGGGCATGTTGTCTTCTAACACCCCATTAAGCATAAGAATTATGACACATTTTTAAAGTTCAAATCAGTATGTCTTTGGAAAATATCTTGCAAAATTTATAGATAATCACAGTAAAAACCATATATCTAGCAATTGAATTGTAATGAAAGATGGTAAATATTAGCCACCTTTAATTTAGCAGCACTAAAAATTATTTGCTCTTCACAATTATCTTTATTTTGAGAGCATAGATTTTAAATTGGTTGCGAGATATAGTTTTACTTGCCCAGAATTATGCATTGAATACCAAAGATAGAGCTATGTAAGAAAATGCTTCATATTTCCCTTGTTCTAAATTTAAATGGCATAGAAATCTATGACAGTCATCAGTTGCTGATGCAATTCCCCTTTGCCTTTTAAGGCATAAAATATAGCTGGAAGGCAGCTTCAAGTGCATTCCCAGAGGTAGAGACAGTATGAAAAAACAAGAGTATATGAACACTTTCTAACTCCATTCAAGAGATTTTTGTCTCATCCTGAATATACTTTCTCTAGTAAAGAGAAAGTTTTAAATAAGGTATAGGCAGGAATATAAATAATCTCTAACTGTGGAAATCTGTTAAATTTCAAATAATGACAGATTTTACACATTAACACTATGTAAGAGTTCTTGAAACTGATAGAATGGCCTATTAATATATAAAATAGTAAGCTTTGTTACTAAAATATATGTGAAATTTTTTAGAAGAAATATAATTTGCATATATGGAGAATATGTTAAAAGGTTACAATATTATGAGTACAAGATGAGTTTGAAAAATATGCATTTACACGTTTAGTTCATGTACATAGCACAAATATGATGATAACAAAAATTATATTCAAATAATTTCAAAAATGAAATGTCTTGAACCCATCTTAGAAATACCTGAGTACTTTTTGTGTCAAAAAATTCTATATAAAGACTTAGTGCATTTAATAAACTTTGTTTTATAGAACTTTAAAACTTATATGCATTTATATATTAAATTTTATATTAGTCACTGTGATTTAGAATATTATTAACAGTAGGTATGCATGCATCTGATATTCTAACACCACACCTTCCATCGATTGTCCATTTACTCCCACTCTAACCACCTCTCCTCCTTACCCAGTATTCTAGCCATCATGAACTCAGTTCTATAGACAAGTTCTCTGATCCTGTTGCATTTTTTTGGCTTTTTGGGTCACACCCGGTGATGATCAGAGGTTATTCTTGGCTCTGCACTCAGGAATTACTCCTGATGGTGCTCAGGGGACCACATGAGATGCCGGGAATCCACTGCTTGGAGGGCATACATCCTACCTGCTGTATTACTGCTCTGGTCCCTCCTGTTACTATTGAACATTTATTATTCTCTTTTTGTGTTGTTCCTTTAGTATTTTATCCTAGCCTATGGAATATTTTTTATATAGGCAATCATTTCTTTTGTGGGGCAGAAATCTTTTAGTTTGAAGCATTTCAACTTGTTTTTGTTTCCATTTGCTCCATTAACAGAATTGATTCCTTAAAGATTCATCAAGATTCAATACCATGTAGGGTTCTTTTTTGTTCTCAGTATAATTTGTAGATTGAGTTCTGGTATTAAAGGTCTTTAATCTACTTTGAAGTGGTTTAGTGCATGATGTGAGGTAGGGGTATGAGTTCTTTTTCTTTTCTTGTTCTTTTTTTTAAGCATATGACTGACACATTTTTTGAGCAGCATTTGTTGAAGAAATGACCTTGTTCCAATTTATACTTTTAAATTCTCTGTCATAGATTACCTGTCCATATACCTGAAGATCTGTTCTGGGTTCTCAATTCTTATATATCACTATCATGTTTTCACAATTATTGATATCCTACTTTGTGGGTTATATTATATGGTGTTAACTTTAATTTGGCTTACACTTTACTGAATTTTCTGAGCTTTTTAGCTATTGTACTTTAAAATTTCAATGAAATTTCATTTTAATATTCTATTTATTCTCTAATTGAAATGTAAACTTTTATTAAATGTCATTTGCAGTTTCCTTTCATTGGTAACATACTAAAATATCTACTTTATATCCTTGAAGAATATTAAAATTTGATATTTAGGTACAGTATAGGCCAAAACAGATATTATAGAAAGAAATTTTATAACGCATTCATTTCTCCTTTTCTCCCTTAGAGTAGACACATTTATAGTATCTACTTATTTTTATGTTTCAAAACCCTTTCTAAGGACAGATTTATTTGTTTGTTTGTTATTGTTTTTGTTTCTTACCCATCAGTTTTCAAGGTTTGCCTCTGGTTCTGTGCTTGGGGATCATTCCTGGTGGCCTTGGGGATCACACGGGATGTGAAGAAGGTGAACCTGGATTAGTTGTACCCAGGACAAATGTCCTACCCTCTATACTATCACTCTAGAACCATCTTTTTCTCTTTTTTTACTGTAAATTTATTAGACTTTCCTTATGCTTGATGACCTTGTCTATTTTGAGGAGTATTGATCACTTGATCACTTGATCACTTGAATCCCATCATTCATCGATTTGCTGGAGCGGGCACCAGCAACATTTCTATTGGACCCCACCACGTGCCAATGTAGCCCAATGGCATCTGGTTGACTCAGGAATATGAAGAGCCTCAAACCGTTCCTTCAGGGTCTTAACAAGGAAGTCTGACCATCTTGTAGGTGGGCGGCCACGTGATCTTTTGACATCCCGTGGGATCCAGTCGGTAACGGCTCTAGTCCAGCGATTGTCTGCAAATCGCATTACATGTCCAGCCCATCTGATTTTCGATGCCTTGGCAAACAAGACAGCATCCCTGATTCTGGAATAGCAACGGAGGTCAGAACTCTGAATTCCTTCTCTCACTTGAGTGAGGCGTGATATTCCAAGCATAGCTCTTTCGATTTCTCTCTGGGAGACCGAATAGCATTCTCATCCTGCTTTCGTAGGGCCCAGGTCTCTGAGGTGTATGTTAATGCAGGGAGAACGGTGGAGTCCAAGAGATGTGCCCGGAGTCGGAGGTTCTTTGTCCTTTTAGCTATTTCTTCGATGCCTTTGAAGGCATTCCATGCTACTCTCTTCCTCCTGCGCAGCTCAGGTTTTAAGTCGTTCATCATGTTGACTTCTCGACCTAGGTACACACAACTGCTGCATTCAGAGATGTTTGTTCCATTGAGAGTGAATGGGGCCTCAGGAACTAGTTCATTTTCATGAACATAGTTTTCTTCAGTATTGAGGTTTTCTTCAGTATTTCTTCAGTATTGAGAAGTATTATTTTGGTGTTTTTTAGAATGTTTTTCAATAAAGATGAATTTGTCTTTGCTACTTATTTTTCAAGATTATATGAATTGTATATTTGAGAAAGATCACTTTCATCACAAAGTTACATATTTTTCCTTAACTTACCACTCCTTAGGCTTTATAATCTTGATGAGAAATGTTTACTACTGTCTTACTATAAAGAACTCTTTGGAAGGAAGCCACTATTTGTAACCAATTGCTTGAGGGAGTTATTTGCATAAATTATTTATAATCCTTCTGTAATGACATGTGCATCATCTCTCCTGTTAATTTTTTATTAGCTTCTTGCCATTGATATAGACTCAAGGAAATTTATTTTAATACAATTGATGCTGAAAAATATGAAAACATTCTGTCAGTCCTTAGTACTGTATAAGTACAAAATTATTCACTTTAATAATCTGCTATATAATCTCTGGTAAATTAATGAAATGTATTTATGTGGAAATAAACCAATGTTCAAAAGAAGCAAGTACTTATTCTTGACACAGCTGTATTTTATTAATGGAAAAGGTAGTAAAACAATGACTAAGTCTATATGCTAACATGTCTAAGATTAAAGAAAACTCCAGGGGCTGGAATGATAGTCCAGTGGGTAGGGTGTTTGCCTTGCGTGCAGCTGGCCCATACCAGTCGGGGTTCGATCCCTGGGTTCCCATATGGTCCCCAGAGCACAACCAGGAGTAATTCCTAAGTGCAGAGTCAGGAGAAATCCCTGAGCATTGCCGAGTGTGACCCAAAAAGAAAAAAAAAAACTCCATGTCATAAGTGGATAACATCTAGATATTATAGTTATAGAAGTGATTTTTAAATTTATATATCACATGCTATTTTAAATGATTATTTTTGGGGGAGATGATTTGGTTCACATTAGGTGGAGATCAGGGCTTACTCCTCACTGTGCTTAGGGATCACTCTTGGTGGGGCTCAGAGGACCTTACGGTGTGAAACTTGATCAACTAACTGTCATGAAGAAAAGTGCCACATCCACTGTACAATAGCTCCAGTCCCTAGCATGCGTTCTTGGGCATTTTCATCTTTTGTACACATCCGTTTCATTCCATTTTGTCTTCAAAATTTTGCTTATTGAATAATTTCTCTATGAACATTATTAGTCACATCTGGCTGTTTTATTTTATCTTGCCTAATATATTTTGACAAAGAAACCGCCCATTTTGGATATGTTTAAATGCACCTAGTCAAACACCTATAAAGTAGGAAAGCAAACATTTGTTATTTGCAATGAATGCTGAGTAATCTATGTGCATTTTCTCCTTGTGCCTTTGAAATCTATAAAGGAGGTGTCAAGGTCTTCAGTATCAAAATGATGTAAAGAGACTTCTAGAACTTGTGATAAGATCTACCGAAGAAGAGGGCAGTGTGAATGTTTTGTGGACAGGGGTAGCCATGAGGTGTGGAGTGGACATGGGACATGTCCTGTGGTAGGGCTCAGACATTACTAAAGTTTCTCCCCTTTGGACTGATTCCTGGGGGTGCTTTGGGGACTATAGGGGTGCCATGAACTGAGCTTCAGCTTGTCACAGGCAAGACAAATGCCCTACATGCTGCACTATCTCTTGGGCCCAGACAGGATTTCTTAAAACTTTTTATGCTCTTTTTTTTTTTTTTTTGCCAAAAACGAGTTACATGGAAGAGCACGGCCAGAAATATTTCTGATTTATGTTCAGTTAGATTTTGAATTTTTTGACTAGTATGATTTTAAAAAATTGTCATAATTTTTGCAATTCATTTATTCTGTGTGGAGCTGTTTATCCACCATTTAAGAAATCAGTATATAGACCACATCTATATCCACTTACTCTAAATTTTATCTACTTATATAGCTAGTGAGCTCATACATAGAAATGGTACTTATCACTTTTGTTATGGAAGCATGACAGAAACAACATGGGGAGCTATCTCCTCATACTTGTGAGAAATCTTTTCATCAAGAGGACAAAAAGCATAAGTGAAAAAAAAATCTTGATGAAAATGTGAAGATAAGAAAAGCATCATAGCTGACAGAGCAAAACTTATATAGCAATTATGGAGTTATTTGGATTTTTTTTACAATTTATGAGTACAATAATTCTATAATCAAGCAACTCTGTTAGTCATTCAAATAGTATGAGGGCACTAACTTGAAAGTTTAGGTGCAACACTGATGCTTTGGCAGTATTGTTTGAAGTCAAGATTTGGAAATAAGAAAATTAAGTTTAGAGAAAGTGGGGCGGGGTGATAGCACAGCGGGTAGGTGTTTGCCTTGCATGCAACCGACCTGGGTTCAAGCCCGGGCATCCCATATGGTCCCCAGAGCACTGCCAGGAGTAATTCCTGAGCAAAGAACCAGGAGTAACCACTGAGCATTGTCGAGTGTGACCCAAAAAGGAAAACAAAAATTAAAAGAAGTTTAGAGAAAGTGGATAAAACAAGAGGGTTGCATATAAACTTTCAAGTTAGTGCCCTCATATTATTTGAATGACTAACAACTGAATTGCTAGATCATCCGATTATTCTACTTATAAATTGTGAAAAAAATCTCCAAATAACTCCATAATGGCTACAATAAGTTATACTTTGTCAGCTATGATGGTTTTCATATCTTCACATCCTGATTAATATATTTTTACTTTTGTTTTTTGTTTTCTTGATGAAAAGATTTATCACAAGTGTGAGGAGCTAGCTCCCCATGTTGTTTCTGTCATACTTTCATATCAAAAGTGATAAGCACCAATTTAATGTATGAGCTGGCTAGCTCTCTCTCTCTCTCTCTCTCTCTCTATATATATATATATATATATTCTCTAAAGATAATTTAGATTACCTTTCCATTTTAGAATGTCCTTTTTGCTTAGATTTATAAATTATTTATACATTGAAATACTTAAGTATCATTATAAGATGCATCGATAAATAAATTGCAACTAATTTTTCATTGAGTAGAGAGCAATGTTTATCTTAATGTCTGTCCCCTTTCACTTCTGAGTTTATTTTTCCTGAAGCTATCCCTTTTATTTGTGTTTCAGGTTTTCTCTTTTTGAGGACTTTATTTAGTGAACTGACTGATGGTTTAATAAGTATTGTAGACTTTTCCAAAGACTTAGCTTTTGTTTTCAATATCTTTCATTGCCCCTTTGCTTTCTAGTTCATTTATTACTGCAATGGTTTTATTATTTATTTCTACATTTTTGCCTTCTTTTAAAATTATTTTCTTCTAATTCTTTAACTGAGTTTTTAAGTTAGATCATTTAAGCATTTTCTTATTTCTTGAGATAGGTCTGCATTGCTCCAGATCCCCTTTTAAGATAACTTTTCATCCACAGAGAAAATCATGTCAATTTTTATGGGTCTCTAGAATTTTTTAAGTATTTCCCACACTCTTAAATTTATTATGTTTGGTTTATTATCTAATATAGTCTGAAAGTTCTCATAAAGTGACCTCATTTTTTCTATTATATTTCTCTCTTCTACTTAAGTCATTACTACTTTCCTCTAAAACACTGATTATACAAACTACCCTTTTCATAGCAGTATTTATTTCATTTATTCAGGTTGGAAATTTTACACCAAAGATCTCAATGTACTTTTACAATCTCTGTGATGAATGGGAACTTCTTTTCTTCAGGTTTCAAGTAATGCCCATTGACCTTACTTTATTTTGATAGTACTTAACCTGAATTACTGGTTCTTTGCGTCACACGGTTCTTAACCTTTATTTTTTATTTCTAAAGACTCCAATCTTTCAGCCATTTCCTATTATTCCATTTTAATTTTATTCATTGATTTTGCTTCTTTCTGCATATGGACTATGTAATATAGCAAGATTAGCTTTTTTTCTCCTTACAGCAGGTGGCACTGTGATGTCAACTTGATGTTTCTTTTTTCTATAGCAAACATATGGTTGAAAGAGAAGACATGAGGTCAGCTTTTAGTAGCTAAGTTATATAGCCATTACTGGCACTACTAGATACTTAATCTTCATTCTCTCTGTGACCCTTGTCTTGGTCCTGCTCTGAACACACAGATTTTTTTTCATTCCTCTCTACCTACCTAACCACATAACTCACACACATTACATGAAAAGTGTAACTAGTAGACTCAATATCACATAGGAAATAATTTCAGATATTGATGATAAAACCACTCAACCACTCAAAGAAAAAAGAAGAAACAAAGACATTTTAGGAAAAATAAAGAAAATCAGTAATAAATATCAAAGTCAAATTTCTTAGAAGTTTGATATCTGAGTTTTGATACCAAAACCAGGGGACAGAGGAAGAGAATACACTGACATAAGTAATACCACAGAATTTCTCAAGCCTAAGCAAAGAACAAGCATAGAGTTTCAAGAAGCTGATAGAAACTCTCCCCAGTAGTGTTAGATATGATTCAATATAGAAAATGAACTAGAGCAAGTAGAGAACAGAGTAAGACAGGAATTTCTTATGCAATATTTTCTAAACAACTATGGAATAAAGGAATCTTCCTCCACTCCAAGTAAATGACTTATATTTCCAAATTTAAATAGGTGGCAACAGTTATTATTCACTTATAAATAGATGGACATGAAGAGCACATGCTGAGTAAAATGAGTTAGAAAGATAGACATAGAATGATATGTGGGGTACAAAAACACATAGTATAAGAAAATACCCAAGAACAGTTGAAACAAGGACCAGGAGGATTAGTCCATTTTGAAAGCCTGCTCCAAGTGCTAGGGGAGAAGGCAGCTGGTATAGAGTAGGGACCCATATGGCAATAATAATTGCAAAGGATAACTCTGAGTAAGGACTGTGTGCTAAAAGCAAAGAAACATATGTAATAACCCCTCAGTAACTGTATTGCAAACCACAATGCCCCAAAGAAGAAAGAAAAAGAAGAAAAGTGTTTGCCATAAAGATGAGTTTACAGAAGGGAAATTGAGGACATTGATGATGGAAAATAAACAATGGTTGCAAGATGATGTTGGAACATTGGATGACTGAAACCCAACTATGCACAGATTTGTAACTGTGTATTTAAAGGTGATTGAATAAAAATTCAAAAGAAAAAAAGTAAATATCGTCACCTATCACTTGTCACTTGTCTTCCCATTGGATCATCGATTTGTTGAGCAGGTTCCAGTAACAGGTCCATTCATTGGGAATGAGAAGAGAAGACATACTTATTGTTACTGTTTTTGGCATATGAAATACACCACGGGTAGCTTGCAAGGCTCTGCTGTGGCTCTCGGTTCATCCCAGGGGGCCCAGTGTTTTTCTGTCAGACCATCAACTATCCAGCACCCATGGGGCAGAGCCCTGGATGTAGACAAGCCTGTCTCCTGTCTGCCACCTGCCGATGCAGCTGGGCACTGCAGCCACACCTAATTGTGGTAGCATGAAATATTGCTTTACAATTTTTTCAAAAAGTAATGACTACAGCTGTCTATGAAATCTTCTCAAACTTGGTTATGTGATTTTTGCCTCCAGTCTAAGAACATAAGATGTTTCAAAACAAATGAATCACATCATAGGTTAAGAAGTCTCATTGATTACAATATTTTTAACGCTTCAAAGCATATCACTTTGGGTTCTTTCATCTGCACCTACTGTCACATAATTACTCTACTGAAGTTTTTCTATTTGTGCTGTTTCTTCAGGGAATGAAAGTAAATGAAGTGGAAATACATTGATGACTCTGGTTAGTGAAAAGGTCAAATGAACTACTGGTTCTGCACTTTCCTACTACAAAAGTCAGTACTTTACACATCCAATTGTTCTCCAAAATAATCTGTACCACAGGAAGTGAAAGTTGGCATTTCCTTATGAATGCTAGGGACAGGAATACTATGTTACTATCATGATTTAGTTCATGTGACCTCCCTATTTTGATTAATAAATCAGGAGAGATTAGGAGACAGTGCTGTTTTGGATAGGAAACATATAATTCAAAAGTCAGTGTAGCTATTTTTTTATTAAATCACCTTGAAAGTTAGATCAGTGCAAAGTTTTTATTTTGTTTGTTTGTAAACAGAAAAGGTTTCAAAGAGAAGACATATGATGAATGTTGAAAACTAGATCATGGTTATCTATTTAGGAGGAAGAATAGACATTTCAAAATACTATATTAGCCCATGGGTTAATATTTTTTCTGGGTGAGAGAACATTAGACATGAGAAAAATGGTAGTTTTCTGAAATGAGAGTGAAGAATCTTTTTTTTTCAGTTCTGTGAAAGTGAATGCAGTGTTTTCTATAAATGATGCTGCTTTGTACATTAGAGACACAAAGTCCAACTTAGCACATTTATTTCCTCTACTGGGTTTTTGGAACCTCTATTATGGAAAGACATTAGTCTGATATTTAATTGTTTTTGACTGAAAACTGTATTTATGTTAGTGCACTTTTGTAAGCTTTGGTTTTTAAGGGCTTCTAAGACTTAGAAACTAAATAGAACTTCAGATTCTCTGTTTCTATTTGGATTATTTGAATTTTATAATGTTGACAGATGAGAAAAAGAGCAGAAAAAAGAAAATGTTCAAAATACTCAATGTGCCTAATATCTTTTGACATAATAAGAATGTATTGAAAAGTTATTGTAGGCAGAAAAAAAATACAGGGCTCTGCCATCTCATGTCTAGAAATAGTCACTTTTTAAAGTCGACAGTAGTACCCTACTCCAGCTCAGTTT
>JAJIBD010016739.1:0-17839 GCA_021461705.1 Cryptotis parvus | reverse complement strand
TGATTGAATAAAGAAACTGTGGTACATTTATACAATGGAATACTATGCAGCTGTCAGGAAAAATAAAGTTATGAAATTTGCCTATTGTTGCAGGACACCTAAAAGCCTCTGCATCTGACCTGGATTGCCTCCTGCAGATCATTTTGTAGATAGGGGGGGTAGCTTAAATGTGGCAGTTTATCTGACCATGTATTCTGTACTGGCTGGTATAAATATTCTCTCATGCTACCACAATCATCGTGGGACTAGCTAGATCTTACCAGCATATTTGCCTGGCCACGTTGGATCTCTAAGTAATTAGACCAGAGAGAAATGCTGTTTTCCTCCAAGCAAGCAAGCATGGCTCCCTGATAACTCAAAGGCAACTAAAATACAAAACTACCGTGAAGTAGACGAGACTCTTGTGAAGGCTTGGAGAAATATTTAACTGGCATTAGTATAGTCTTTGGTACAGAGACATGCCATCTCAGAAACCCCCTTCTCTACCCTATAAAGGCATTTCCAGGCAGATCTTGGCTCAAAACATTAGCATATAAAAGGGCCTAGGTGAGGTGCTGGGAGAAATTACCTGGGGGCATTTGACCCTCACTGCTTCCCATAATAGTGGGAAGTCTGAGTTGCAGAGGGTATAAAACTAGACTGCTTCCTCTCTCTCTCTCTCTCTCTCTCTCTCTCTCTCTCTCTCTCTCTCTGGCTTTCTTTTTGGGCTTGCACTCTTCTTGGGAGTCTTGTCTTTGTCTCCTCTTTACAGGGCCTTAACACGTGGTGGCCGCCATCTTGGCCTACACATGGCTGGGGTTTTAGCCGGGAATCCTAAGCACAGGGTTTTTTCTATTGCTGACTTGTATGCCTGAACCTGTGATAAGTAAAGCCTTTTAAAACTGCATCGGATTCCTGAGTCTTCATCCATTCCCCTCCGGCTTTGGAGGTAAAAAGGAACTCGCTCCCCCCAGTACTGTTGGGGGCCCCAGCGGTGTTACCCGACACCTATAATGGATGGACATGGAGAGGATCATGCTGAGTGAAATTAGTCAGAGGGAAAAGAACAGATATAGAATGACTGCATTTATTTGCGGGATATAAAAAAAAATAGCATGATACCAATATCTAGGTCAGGCAAAACATGGATCAAGAAGTCTTGTCAGTGGTAGAATCTACTGCAAGTGTGTGGGAGTCAGAGGTTAGGTAGGACAGAGAAGAAAATAAGGTGCTAACAATTATTGGAAATGATAATATCCTAGAACTGAGCATTGAATGTAGGTAAAAGGGTATACCTGATAACCTCTAAATGTATGTATTGCAAGACACAATGTGAAGAGAAGGAATGTGTGTGTGTGTGTGAGAGAGAGAGAGAGAGAGAGAGAGAGAGAGAGAGAGAGAGAGAGAGAGAGAGAGAAAGGCCAAGTGCCTGCCAGAGAGGCAGGCCAGGGGAGAGGAAATAAGGGGACATTGGTGGTGGGTAATGGACACTGGGGGAGGAATGGGTGCTCTAACACGGTATGACTGAAACCCAAACATGAACATCTTTGTAATTGTATATCTCACGGTGGTATAATAAAAAAATAAAAACTCCTGGGGTCTGGAGAGGTGTTTACAGTGGATAGGAACTTGCTTTGCAAGCAGTCAACCCAGGTTCGATCCCTAGCAACCCATATGGTCCCCTAGCACTGCCAAGAGCAATTCCTGAGTGCAGAACCAGGAATAATCCCTGAGCATGGTGAGTGTGGCCCTAAAACAACCCTCCCCAAAAAAGACAATAGCAACAATACACTCCTGGAAGAACAATCTGCATCTTTTGTCTTGAGTTATGTTCTAAGGTTTTCATAAACTACCCCACCCCTCTTACTCTGTTAAAGAAAAGGACAACTACTTCATAGTGGATTCACCTCATAATTCTGAAAAGTCACCACAGGCAAGATGGCGAAGATGCCAGGTAGTCAGACTCTGAGTCCTAAATGCAGAGACTCTTGACCAGTTTTACCTTTGAAAGCTAAAAACACACAAATCCACCCCAACCACTGGGTTCAAAGATGAGGTCCAACCTCTTAAATGTTCTTGAACATTAAGAGTCATCTATAGGAAAAGGTTGCCTGATGCTGTAGACCTCACCTTCACCTCTACTTAAGTCTATCTCTAAATTGTGGGATTTTCATTTCCATAAAGCCTGTTGTGGGTTACTATACTTCACAATACTAGATTCATCTTATTAAAATACATCACGGCAGAGCCTGGCAAGCTACCCATGTCGTGTTTGATATGCCAAAACCTGGTAACAATTATAGACCTCATTGCATAACCTAAAGGAATGGTTTGAGGCTCTTCGTGTTCCTGGAGCAAGCAGGTGCCCTTGGGCTACACTAGCATATGACAGGACATATGGAGATGTTACTGGTGCCCGCTCGAGCAAATTGATCGAACAACAGGAAGACAAGTGATACAAGTGAAAATACATCACCCTACCTTTGCTTAGTCTTCAATAAAATCTTTAATACTATTTGTCTACAAAATATGTCTAAAGAGGCCAAGGATATTGACTATTGTGATGGAGAACTTGCTTTGTGTATATAAGACCTTGATATGGACCATGTGGTGTTCTGGGGATTGAACCTTACCCATTGTACTATCTCTTTGTGTCCCTCATCTCATTTCATACTACAACCATGCATTCATGTATTGTTAGCCTAAGAAAAAAAAGTCCTGATAACAAAATACCATTCTAAACAAAAATTATTCTCTCCTATATATAAACAGTACCCTGATTAAAATATAGTGGAAAAGCAAATTTCAGGCAATGTTGATTTCTTCCAAGTTTTTATTTTGTCTCCTTATAGCTTCTATAGTTTAATATTGTTGCAAAGTGACAACTTATTTGACTCACAGATGTTCATAACTTTATCTTTATTGTGAATTGTAATCTTTAGCACTATAAGCTTTTTAAATTTTTTTTTTTTTTTTTTTTGCTTTACGGGTCACACCCGGCAATGCTCAGGGGTTACTCCTGGCTCTGCACTCAGGAATCACTCCTGGAGGTGCTCAGGCGACCATATGGGATGTCTAGGTCAGCCACGTGCAAGGAAAATACCCTACCTGCTGTGCTATAGCTCTGGTGTTTTTTTTTAATTAGGTCTGTTTAATGCATTTTGTTGTTTTTTTTTTTGGGGGACACAATGGCAGTGCTCAGGGTATTAATCATGTGCAATATCAGGAATTGAACATTGGTCAGCTGTGTGTAACACAAGCACCTTACCTGCTGCACTATTTTGCTGGCCTCCAGTTTACTATATTTTGACTTTAGTTCAGCCTATTTTTTTTTTTTTTTTTTTTTGCTTTTTGGGTCACACCCGGCGACACTCAGGGGTTACTCCTGGCTCTGAACTCAGGAATTACTCCTGGCTGTGCTTGGGGACTATATGGGATGCCGGGAACCGAAGGCAAACGCCCTACCCGCTGGGCTATCGCTCCGGCCCCAGTTCAGCCTATTAAGATTATTTTTGTGTCTTCTGGTTTCTCTTAATCAGCCTATCATCACTCTTTGTCTTTAAGATGGTCTGACAATGATTTTTCAATTCTATGATGAAAAGTAATCCTGAGGAACTGAAAACTAATTACTGTCTTTAGTAAAACCTGCATTTTCCACATCCGACTCCCCTCGGTCAGAGCTCCACTCAGCAGAAGAGCCAATCACAGCCTGGCTCCTGCGCGGCGTCAAACAGCCATGCAGTTCATCAATAAATGCTCGAGATTATAGGTGACCACAAGAGTACTCACCCGAACGGCAAAGCCTGAGAAGCTACCCGTGTCATATCAAATACAGGTAACAATTATAGACCTCATTCCTATGACCTGATGGAATGCTTTGAATCTCTTTATGTTCCTGGGTGAGCAGATGCCCTTGGGCTACACTAGCATGTGACAGGACGTATGGAGATGTTACTGGTGCCCACTCGAGCAAATCGATGATCAACGGGAAGACAAGTGATACAAGTGATACAAGTAAAACCTGCACAGATGTTTATAACAATTTTACTCATAATTGCCGAAATGTGGAAGTTACCAAACTGTCCTTTAGTTGGTGAACAGCAAAATACATCCATTCAAAGAGAGTATTATTCATTACTAAAATAAGCTTCTAGGGGGCTGGAGCGATAGCACAGTGGGTAGCGTGTTTCCTTTGCACGCATCCAACCAGGTTTTGATCCCCGGCATCCCGTATGGTTCCCTGAGCACTGCCAGGAGTAATTCCTGAGTGCAGAGCCAGGAATAATCCCTGAGCATCCCCCCATCAAATTATAAAAATACATGGAGGAAATTTAAATGCCTATTACAAAGTGAAAAGAAACCAAGGGGCAAGGTAGAACGGATGTCTCATAAATATGAAACGCTAGATTTGATTCCTTATAAAATAAAATCAGCAGAAATAAGACAATTTAATGAAACATATAAATGTTATTAAACAGTATTATCTTCATTTATTACTAGTTTTTGCTCTTTGGGTCACATACAGTGATGCTCAGGGGTCACTCCTGGTTTTGTACTTAGGGAATCACTCCTGGCGGTGAGTTGGGGGGACCATATGGGATGTCTGGGATCGAACCCAGGTCAGTCTCATGCAAGGCAAACACCCTCCCTGCTGTACTGTTGCTCCAGCCCCCCATATGTGTATTTTTAATCCCAAAAGTCTCGATTTTGTATGATCCGAATGTATGACATTCTGGAAAAGGATAAACTAGGAAAAATAAAAATCTGTAAATTTTGCTAGGGTTTGGTGGTAGGGGATGGAAAAGGGAGGAAAGAACAAGGAGAGCACAAAAAATTTTAGGGCAATAATGATACTCAGTATATCATAATATTGCTATATGCCATTATATATTGATGTCCATAAAATATAGGAGTGAACCGAATGTAAATTCTTTTTTTTCATTTTTGGGTCATACCCGGCGGTGCTCAGGGGATACTCCTGGCTCTGCATTTACTCCTGGTGGTGGTTGGGGACCATATGGGATGCCGAGGATGGAACCTAGGTCGGCCGCATGCAAGGGCAAATGCCCTACCCACTGTTCTATCGTTCCAGCCCCACCAAATGTAAAATTTGGTCTTAGATAATTGTCAAGGAACCAGGTTTATCAATCATAAGAAAAATGTTGAGGGATGTTGATTATGGGGAAGATTACACGTGTGTGTGTGTGTGTGTGTGTGTGTGTGTGTGTGTGTGTGTGGTGTGTGGTGTGTAGGGATGGGTGGATGGGACAGAAGGTCCTTGAGAAATTTGTACTTTACTTTTAATTTTGCTGTGAATCTGAAACTGTTCTAGAGTTCTTTTAAAAAATTCCCCTTCCATTCCCTTTGCTGTTGCTGCAGATGTGACTGTTCAACAGTTGATTGTGGTGCTTGCATACACTTGGTTGCAATGCACCTGAGATAGAACACTTCCTGTGGCACCAGGCACATCACAATAGCCGTGCTCCTGGAAATTGCTTAGTAATGGGAATAGCGTTCTCAGCTTCAGCTGCAAGGCAGGGTGGGTTTCTACCACAAAATCCACATCCACAGATTTTGTGATTAAAATGTTTTTTGGGGGTGTTGGGCCACCCAACAATACTCAGGGATCACTCCTGGCAGTATACAGGGGACAATATGGTATGCTGGGGATCAAAGCGGGGTCAGCTGCGTGCAAGGGAAGCACTCTACCCACTGTACTACTCTCTCCTCCCCAAAAGGGTAATTTTTTTTTTTTGGAACATTTTATCATACCACCGTGAGATATACAATTACAATGTTGTTCACGTTTGGAGGTTTCGGTCACACAGTGTTTCAGCACCCTGCCCTCCACCAGTGCCCATCATCCACCACCCATGTCCCCAATTCCCTCCCCCACCCCGTCCTGCCTAAATGGCAGGTTCTCCAAAAAGGGTAAGTTTTAAAAGGAGAGTTAGAGGAAAACAGAGGGTATGTCTCCTGGACCCTGGTGATGATGCTTTTACCTAATACTAATTTTTTTTGGCTTTTTTGGGGGTCACACCTGGCAATGCTCAGGGGTTTCTCCTGGCTCTGCACTCGGGCATCACTCCTGGCAGTGCTCGGGGACCACATGGGATGCCAGGGATCGAACCTGGGCCAGCATGGGCCGGTCGCATGCAAGGCAAGCGCCCTACCCGCTGGGCTATCGCTCCAGCCCACCTAATACTAATTCTTTTAATCTAAGAGATTTTAAATGGCTGTTGAGATAAACCAAGACAACATTGATTTTTCAACCTCCAAATCAAACCAAGATAACCTTCACCTACCTGAGTTTAGACTACATCATTGCTACCAGTGGTCAGTCATGGAACTAAATATAAATATCTCAAGGCTATGGTAAATTTCTGTGCTTGAAGACAAGTTAATGAGTATTTACTAGTCACATGGGATTCAGATTCCCTCCATAGGAAGCAGCCTATCCTGGTTTGGAATGCGGTTGCTCTACTGCATTTTGTTTCTTAACACTTAAAGAACATTGCGTATATATTCTTCGATTCCTGGGGTGGGGGGTTGTTGCTAAACCCAAGCAGGTGACAATATACAGGACTCTCTAACACCTTTTCTCAGGGGTGTAAATTCCAAACCTGACTGTTGAAATTATACTCTAATTCGCAGGACAATTATCACTTGCCATTGAGCCTGGTCCCTCTTTGATCTTTATCTTTCCTGTGTCCCTACTTTTCTTTTGAAACAGGCTTCAACATTCTTGAACCCTGCCTTAGTTAGAAGCTGCAACTAAACTAACCATTGATTTCTAGCTTGAGACCAGAAGCTGGAGCTGATATATTTCCATGGACATTGGTGCAGAGTAATATAATGAATAAAAGGATAAACATTATTATGTTCTATATCTGGATGGCTCTTATCAAATGTTTCAAAATCCGACTCATATACAAGGTTTAATGACATTGTAAATGTATATTAAATTAGTATTTAAAGCAAAATGCCAAAACCATTTACTGAAAACTAGTTTTATTTTAAAAATTAAGTGCATAGCACTCATCTAATTCCATTGGTGTAGACTTTAGCACCATACTATATGCAATTAACATTGTAACACAGATACATTTTGGTTTGCATTCTATACTTGAGTAGTGTTTATTTAGTGGACTTTGGTAAAGCCCCGATACATTATCATTAATCTCTTCACAGTACATATTTAATGATGGTCCAGTAATCTCAAAAACAAAGCTACTTTAAAGACTAATCAATAAATTAAAACAAAACAAACCCCCACAATTCCCGCCCCAGCTCCCACAAGCTAGCAGTTGTGAGTTGTATTTATATTGAAAACTAACGTTTTAAAAATAGTTCTGGTTCACCAACTACCCCCCCACCTCCCTCCTCTGGGTATGCAGCAATAGTAACCAATTCATTATTTTATCCCCCCCCTCAATTAATCCAGTGTTCTTTAGTTTTTTTAAATATAAACTGGGAAAGTGTTAATAAGGTTTTAAAAAAGGCATACTCTTCTATAACAGGAATGACATTAAACCAATCAATAAAAGCATTTGACAAGACATTAAGTTACCATAGGCACCAGTTGTTGTTTCAAGTTGGGATCTCTATCCCAATATCTTACATTCATAGTATTATTGAGGTAGTTAAAATACTGAAAGTTGGGACTCCAGGTTGCTGGGTTCTGAAGGCGAAAGATATGTTCTCTTTTGAACCCACTTCTCCCCAAATAATTCAAGTTTTCTTAAAGTAAGAACGACTAAATTCCAATTAGCAGCCTTCTTGAAAGAAAAGTGATGACACTTTTAGAAAACAATTTTCATGCTTGAAAACTGCCTTAGTGAGTGTTCTTACCTGAGTGGTTTGTTTTGCCTACCAGACTAATATAACCATATCATGCCCTATGTATTCTAATTAGAAATTACTTTTATTCTAAGGAAAGGACATTGTCTTAAGAATTCATGCTGGCAGAAGCTCCGTTCATCCCATACATCCACTGGAGCCATCTGATCAATCCACTACTGTGTTGAGTTCCTTCCCTTGCTAACGACAGCCACTGGCTTGAATTCCGACTCATGCTGCATACCCACATCTTGATACGTTTCTCTCTCAATGCAGAACGGGGCAGTCACATACCTGCCCCACGCTTTCCCTTCTATTCAAGTGCTATCTTAGAAAAACATAAATGAAGACACACTTTACTAATTTTTTAAATCAGAAAGTTTCCCTCCACCAAGTCTCTCTTTTGCCATAGATAAGAGCACAATGTATAGTTTATTACAATGATTCTTTTCTTTATGAAGTGTATTCCTCTCCCAAATTGCCCTTGTTGTAATGACTATTATTGTTGTTTTCACTCATTTCCAGTATAGTGAAATATCCTAGGGCAGTTCTGGGGCCAAGCCAATGAAAGTGGCTACTAAAATTGATTCATCAAGAGTATCTTTGCCTACTTATACTGTCTAGTTGGCTTCAAAGGTTGCTTCTAAGACCTGTATTTCATAGCAAAGTGCTGCTTTAGCACAACCTGAGAACTACCCTGGCCACACTCCACTCCCCAAAAAAAAAAAAAAAAAAAACACCAACCCCTACAGAACTTGATCCTAGCACTGACATTTTAAAGTTATACCTTCCCTTGCAAAAACGTTTTTGAGCAGTATCAAATATTGGTATGAATCACTGATTGCACTGAAAAATGCAAAGCCTATGTATTTTGAATGACAGGAAACACCAAGTCATTCATTGTAAGCTACACTTACGTTTTTATTTGAAATAACCTAGCAGGAGTATTTTAAGCTATGTTATAAAGGTAGTTCATTTTATAACATTCCCAAAACAGGTTGCATTACAGTTAAGTGTTTGCAAGTAGTACAAATTCCCTGAGTAAAATGTGTTTTAATTCTAAAGATCTGAGGTTGATCACTTTAGGGAAAAAAGAAAAACAAATTACGACCATGATTTTAAGAGATCTATTCTCTCACTTTCAGTTTTAGTATGTTTAAGTCCTGATACCTATACTATCTGTGATAGGAAGTCATATAAAATTGGCTATTTTTTCTTACTGCACAAACTGGTACAACATAACTGATGAGTTTAAACAGTAAAAAATTCATTCGTTGATCAAAAATATAACTCAAAACTGCAGAATAAAAAAAAGCTCTACAAAAATTAATACTGTAAATTTCCTTCATAAAAGACTGTTTGGCAAGTCCACAGAACCACAGAAACATTAGTCTATGATGTATTAATCAACATAAAGCCCAGAGCTCACCACAGGTCAAATATCAAAATGGCAAATTGGAATCTGTCCACATTTTCTGATGTACTGTGTATTTTTGAAATATTGGACCGTCACCTAGGGCTTGAAAATTTTTGACATACGGAATAGTCACACACTGTTAGAAGTGTCTGCAGTGTATAGTTAATTCTCCCAGGTAATACACGGTGCTTTGAAAGAGATATTCAGTCTTCTTGGTGTTGGCATCTGAAGAATTTTAAAGATGCCTTTGGATCCCTTTCTTTTTCAAGAGAAGTTTACAATAAGCTTACTCCAGCACTTCGATATAAAACTGTCTGGGTTTAATCACCTTTCAAAGCATGGAGTAATGCAAGGGTAATGTTCATTTATCTGATAACTCCGGTTATAAGAAACACTCAGACAAGGTTTGACTTCTACTGGTATTGCCAGTGACATCCCAACACCAGTCTGCACGTGTCCAAGGCCCTGAACACTAGTTTGGAAGCCAGTAGGACATGTCTGTAGTGTGTAAGATGAGGTGTGTGTGGTTGATACGATCTGCTGACAGCTTGGTTGATCTGACACAGGATGACGATACTGCAATGAGGTCTGATGCGTCTGATGGAGATACTGAGGTTGCTGAAAGTGAACTGGCCTCGCGGGCTGGGAGGCTGTCTGGAACACACTGAGTTGTGCTGGTTGAGGTCCTGTTTGTCCTCTCTGTTTGTTGGCTTCTTTCACATCATTATCATGAGCACTGAGTATAAAGAAAGGAAACTGTTAATTATGTTACTTGAGAATAACTTATAAAATCCTATGCTATTCCCAGTAACTCTATAGCCGATTTAATAAACTGCCACCACTACACCTAAGCAGCAATCACTGTGACTATTACCTTAACAAAAACTTATCCTTATAGGAGCTCCTTCCCCTTAGTACAAACCTTGGGGACTGATTGCTAGTACTTTTGAGAGCTGTATGTCCATAAATAAGCACGCAAGTATTGCTGCCACTCTGATAACATCCCGGTATTCCCACAACTGAAAAGTGTGGACATGGGAACAAGACCAGCCTGAAATGGAGTAAGGCAGAGTCATGCTCCAACATTTGAGAGCAGTTCCTTTTCCTATCAGGAACTCAGCATCACACAATCAACTGACAGGCTCTACCTGGGTAAATAGTTAAAGGGTCTATGGAACACTGACCATAGAGCAACTTGTGTATGGTAGCAAACAGCTGTTAGAGCCAGTCTCCCTTTTTTTAGCTTGAGAAGTTGTTTTATGGTAACTTTACATGGAGAAAAATTAGCAAGGAATTAAAAACATAAGGAAAGATTTACATTAATAGCCGTTCAATGCACTGTACTAAAAATTCCCAGGAATAAGCAGTAAGACGATGCAGTCTTGTAGGCCACGTTGGAGAAAGGCGAAGAATAATTCTTGAAGAAGCCACACATGCAGCAGCTACTAAAGAAGGTGCATAATTTAGAAAGGCATAATCTGTGGAGACATCAAAAATGAACTTAAGCAACAGAATGTATCAACTCATAAGCTCATAAGCCATGTGATGGCATCCATAACCACTCACCTTGCAAAAGACACTTCCAGGAAGTAATCTGCATATTTGGCCATGTAGAGTTTAGTTTTTTCCAAGCAAATCATTGGCCAACCATCATGGAGATCTGTTTCATGTACTGCTTCAGAGATAATACTCAATGAAATGGGCAGCAGTGGGCAGACAGAGGTTCCACTGAAAGGTTTCCAACAGTAATAGTTCCATATGTAGCAAATTCTGTTTTGTTAACACCAGATTCATATTAGTCATACAACCCAGGCTATTGAGCTGCTCCAGCTTAGGCACACTATCTTCTTTTTCTTCAAATTTACCTTGGGAGATGAAAAGGAGACAGAGAAAACGTTAGACAAATGACCACATTAGGTCCAGTTTAAGCGAGAAGTGTTAATTCTAAAGGCACAGAGCCAAAAGTATTAATTCCCCATCTCTGGCAGATACAACTGTGTTAGAATTGCGGTGCTCATATTTTGCATATTTTCTCAGTACTTTCATATGTGCTGATGAGAAAATAACTCAAATCTCATCATTTGAGTCTTTGTAAGTTGAGCAGGGGAGAACTGGAGTAAATATCTCTGACTCAAGCACTCTCATTACTCAAAATAAAAGCCTACTAAGCCCATTACTAAAAAAGGGAAAAGTATATTTTATATATCCACTTTCATATCCCTCTGGCAAAGTAAGAGCAGGAAAGACAGTCAAAGAAAGGTACTCCATTATGAACTCTTTTTTAGAAAATACCCATAGAAGTAAAAATCTCTCTAGCACCAGTATAACTTTTCTATAGATTATGTACAAAATGACTTTCCAACCAACATAACAAATCATACAACTAAAAGTCATTTTAGGTATTTCTAGAACTTATGGGTGGCAAAAATGGACCAATTACCAAATACTATTAGGAGTTTCCAGAATCAGCAATAGAACAAAGGAGCTACTGTCAAGCAAGTCTCATTGGTATTTGTCTCATGGTAGTACAAAAATAAAGGAGGGGGAATGAATTATAACTAAAGCCTGCTACCTCCTACTATTATGTTCTATTTTACATTAAGATAGAAAAAGTTCCACAAACTAAAAGTCTAATCACTAATAAACAATTTTGGTGTCCTTCCTTACTGTATGAAAGAAACTTCCTTACTCTATGAAAGAAGAAATGAGGCTGTTTACATTAATTAAACACCTATTTGCCAGGAACCATGTTTTGTTTCATTTTATTTAAGACAACTTTATACTTTATGTTAAATTCATATTAATATTTTGTTTTTATTACATTGTACAATAACATTCATACTTTTTTGGGGGTGTACACCTTGTGATGCTCAGGGCTTACCCTCTACACTTAGGAATTACTCTTGGCAGTGCTCAGGGGACCACAGTCACATTTATACTTTTTTTTTTTTTTTTGCTTTTTGGGTCACACCCGGCAATGCTCAGGGGTTACTCCTTGCCCTGCACTCAGGAATTACTCCCGGCAGTGTTCTGGGGACCATATGGGATGCTGGGGATCGAACCTGGGCCGGCATAGGCCGGCTGCGTGCAAAGGCAAACGCCCCACCTGCTGGACTATCGCTCCGGCCCCACATTTATACTTTTATCGCTGTATGTCAACTCAACAGCACTACAAAAGCACTGTAAATAAAGGTCTTTATATGGACTGTGTAGATGTAATAGTTGACATTGCTTTAAAATTCTGTGCAAATGCCTGACATTAAAAAGTTTAGAAATAGGGGCCAGAGAGATAGTCCAGTGGGTAGGGCATTTGCCTTGTATGGGGCCGACCCGGTTCGACTCCCGCATCCCATATGGTCCCCTGGGCACCACCAGGAGTAATTCCTGAGTGCAGAGCCAGGAGTAACCCTGAGCATCGCTGGGTGTGACCCAAAAAGAAAAAAAAAAAAAAAAAAAAGCTTAGAAATAACCAGTGCTGGTGGGGACGAAGTAAAAAACAGAACTCAATCACCACTGGAGTGAATATAAATCATTTTGTTTTCTAAAGAAGTCTTCTATGAAGACTACTAAAAAAAAATATTTCACTCATATGTGAAAGACAAAAATCAAGTCAAAGGAATGAACAATGACCAATAAAAACAAACCCTTAAGTCTCTGTCCAAAGAACTGAGTATGCCAAGTGGGAGTAAGGGTGATGGGGTGATGGAAGTGAGAATAGGGAAGGAGGCTGGTGAGAAGGAACCGAAAGACGGTGATGGAGGGATTCTGGCATTCTGATGGTGGCTGTATTGCAATAACAAGTGTGGTATTAATATTATTATCTCACTTAAAAATTCTGTGTATCCACTGGTGGAGGGATGGGTGCTGGAACACTGTATGACCGAAACCCAAACATGAACATCTTTGTAATTGTATATCTCACGGTGGTGTAATAAAATATTAAAGAAAATTCTGTGTATTAAAAACGGAAAAAGGCTTAAAATAGTCATATTGGGGTGCAGAGACATTGGGCCCCAGCATCTCCAGTCCTGAGTAAGCCTTCAGGCATGCACAGTCCAGCTGATGATTATTGAGAGACCCCAGGATCACCTGAGCACCGCTTGGGAGGGTACTCTACAAGAGCCATATTATTACGCAATTTTAGCTTTAACCCTTACACGTTTTCAAAACTACAGATGTTAGAATATACTACATATTACTACTTAAAACTGATAAGTTTCATTACGTTCATAAGTTTGAAACAGATTTCAAAATCCATTGAAAAATATCCTTGGAAATTTTGTATTTTATTTCATCCACTTAAAAGATTATAGGGAAAAACAACCTAGATTCTGATATCAGAATAGTGGTTAAGGGAGAAAGAGTGGTAGAAGTAGGTGAAAGGGCACAGGATGGGGAAAAACTAGACGGTGATAAGAGAGATCAGGCTTTTGGTGATGTTTATACTCTAGCATACACAGATGTTGATGAATAAAGCGTAATAATCTGAAAATTCTATAATGCTGTAAACAAAAAAGTATGTAAATGAAATAAAAACTTTATAAAAAGGAATCTGAATTATTGCTAAAAACAAATGAATTTCCTAGTGAAGTTCCTCTTCCAGAGGGATGTGTTTATAACACATTAAAGTTCAAAACTACAATAAATGGTAGTTTTGTTATTTATTAGAGTGAGAGCCAAAGTCCTCACTTTAAGCATCCATATATGATGCTCAGTGTACTGGACGTAGTGAGGGCTCTTCCAGTCCTAAGGCTGGGGAAGAAGCACTATTAACAGCTTTGGTCTTTGCTAGGAAAAGAAACTAGGTCAAACATCTTTTATGTTGGGAGAGACTATGCTAATGACTATGAATTTTAGAATGAGTCCAAAGAAGCTCAGAATTTCTCTTAGTCTATAACTTTTGGTCTTTAGACACACACCACTCTTAAATACTGCTGCAGTTAGGAGCTGATTAAAAAAAAAACACAACGAAACTTACATCAGACTTTAATAATCTAGATAACTATTTCCAGTGTGAATCAGAGGTGAATTCCAAGTTTGGCCAGCAGTAGCTGAAGCACTCAAGTACACTATGATAGTCACCATCATCGCACACACAGGAAAGGAAACCACTGTTCCCGTACAAGAGAATGGAATTCTTCAGAAGGAAAATGGCCTAGGACTTAATTCAGTCCCTTCTGATTACTCATCAAGGGATTCCAAGTGCCCTGCATTTGCACAGTAGTGGTAATACCGGCAGTAAGCTTCAAAGAAATATTATAAAACTTAATGAGTTTATTTTTAGCCTGTTTGGTGGCTTTTAAAAGAAATTAACATACCATAATTCACTGTTTGGTTCAAGGATCTTATTATCTCCTTGAAATTCTCAATAATGAAAATAGAAATGGCATATTACCAATTTTACAGGCCAAGAAACTAAGGCAGAGAGGTCGGTCTTTTTCATTTAGGGTCAAGTAAATTGAGCCAAACCAAAAATGTAAGTCAAAACAAAAGCTTATTATGTCTGAGTTTCCAAATTTGATAGACCAAAGCATTAACCAGGTTATATGGGGATAACTTCCAGAATAGGTAGAGTTCTATATTCTTAAGCATCTATGGTATTTCTAAGTTTTTAAAAGTACTTTGCTATTATAAATATAAAAGACTTTGTTTTCTCATTTTCAAAGGTAAATATAATCTGTACATTGTATAAATAACCACGGCATTTTCGCTTTCTTTGGGGGTGGGAATGGGTAGGGAAAGGGTTTTGGGCCACATCCTGTTGTGTTAGGGGCTCACTCATGGAGGGGCTCAGGAAACCAAATGTGGTGTCAAGGAATGAACCTGGGCTGGTCATGTCCAGGCAAGCACCCTATACTGTACACTGCTACTCTGGCCCCATACTTGGATTTTTAAATCAGATATATGGATATAAGTGCCAGTTCTCCAACTGTGTAACCATAAGTTATATTCAAATCATCCTCTCACACAATGATTGAATTTTTTTTGTCTCCCTTCCTAGTGATGGAAGTTTAAAGTATATAGTAAAAAAAGTAAAGAAGAGCTTATAGTTGACAGGACTGGTTGACAATTGAATTCCAGTTATAAAAAGTAGAGTTCAAGAAGGCTATAGATATGTTGGCCAAAGACTGCACACAGCCTGTAAGCTAAAGGTACTAATGCGCATCAAGCCACTGTCAACTAAGCAGCAGTAACTTTTCACAGACTAGGAAATTTCTGCAGACCAGCAGTAGAAAACCATTGGTTTAGAAAATTTAGGATATTAATAGATTTCCTAGGTTTGAATCTCTTAGCAACAGGAATTTCAGTCACCTTTGCATTATAGGTAACTTCTTTATAAAACTGAAATCTATTTATCTTACACAGAATTTTGAAACACAAGATTTAACATTCTAGTGATTAATTCTTCCATATCTTCTTTCTAACCATTCACCCCAAATTTTGGACTCATTTTAGAAAAAAAAAATCCAGTTTATCCTAGGAAAGTCTCAAATTCCAACTCTTTACATGCAAACCCTAGATTTCCTTGATTTCTGTGATCAACACTGAGATTACAGAAAGCATAGGAGCTGCCTTAGGAATGAAATTTTGATCATTTGCTCAAGGTCTTATGTAACTAAGACATTATCTTGAAGTTGAGATGAAACTGGAAGTGAGGATACAGACAGGCATTCTGTAACAACTTAACAGAAGTTTCTTCTTTATGCTCAGCAATATTTGACAATGCTTTTTTATAATCTGATGGTGAAAAAATTGGATAACATAGTTCATTTTATTTGTATCTCAATTTTGATGAACTCAAGCTTCTTTATAAATTGTGCTTCCCATCCTTAACCAACTTAGTAGATTGATAATCTTACAAATACAAGAAAAGTTTTTTTTTTAATATTTTCTTAAATAATGGAAAGATAACCTGAATTTTCTTTCTCCTGTGGTCTCTTTTCTGGGAAGCAGATATAAATCATCTGTGCCCTTATTTTCTGGTAGGGTCATTATCAATATAATCACAGGGCTTTGGTATTTCCTTTTAATTGAAGAAACTAATCTTTATGATCTATATGTGCAATTGTGATTGTGTAGACTTAAAATAACCACGGGCACAGTATTCCGCCGTATAAATCGTAAAGTGTAAAGACAAGTACTCATTGTTGTATTTTGGGATCATTTAATATTCATATGTCTGAATTAAAAAATCCAAGCAGAGGGGCCATAACAGTACAATGGTCAGGTGCTTGCCTTGGACTTAACCAACCCTGGCTCCCCATATAACTATTATCACACAGTGAATGAACTAATCTTCATTAAAACCAGAACCTTACACAGCAGAACAATCTGCGAAGACCAAGACACCATCCAACCTACCTAGGATGGTGCACCGAGTATCCTTTCTGACTATTTTCAGAATTACAAGTCTTGAGCGGCAATACAAGCCACTATATGCTGGCTAGAATTCTTATTATTCAACTCTAGTTCTTATGAACTGTAGTAGTAACATGTATTTCATGAAAATCTAGTTTTATAACCTCAAATTAATTTAGTAAGTTACCAGTGGTTAACTTTGTCACATATGTAAGCCAGCCTACGAAGGAACTATATGCCATTCATAATTTCAGTCCACAAAGGAGTCTACCATGTGAGCTACATCACACTTTAAGAATTCACAGGTAGGGGGCGGAGCGATAGCCCAGCGGGTAGGGCATTTGCCTTGCTCGCGTCGGCTTGTGTCAGTCCGGGTTCGATCCCGGCATCCCATATGGTCCCCTGAGCACCGCCAGGAGTAATTCCTGAGTGCAGTGTCTGAGCATTGCTGGGTGTGACCCAAAAAGAAAAAAAAAGAATTCATAGGTATTCAAGAGCAAGTGGGGCTTGGTAGTGGTAAAATGCAGTGACAGCCACAACAGCCAAAGTTATTT
Organism: Cryptotis parvus; assembly: GCA_021461705.1. NCBI lineage: Eukaryota > Metazoa > Chordata > Mammalia > Eulipotyphla > Soricidae > Cryptotis > Cryptotis parvus. The sequence goes on along the minus strand of JAJIBD010016739.1, from coordinate 691 downwards.
TTCATAATGTTTTTAAACACATGACGTTTTATATATAGCCAAACTTTTATGTCTGGTTTACATGTTCTCTATAAACTGATCCTACAATAAACTAAAATTCCATAGTACAACAAGAACCCATTCTACTTGTGAATTCTTGTACATCAGATATGTCATATGTGGATTTTTCCATCCAAGTTATTTAACCTTCTTAGTCACTGATGAAACAGAATTCTGCCAGTGATTATTTATGAGATAAAACCTTAATTGAAGGTTTACGGATGTTTATAAATGTATAAGCATTACCTGTCTGGCTTTCTGGGTAGAAGGGAGAGGAGCAGGTGATGTGTCTGGATCTTAGAGGACAATAGGCTAAAGGAGAAATGTAGATATTCAGGAATGGATAGTATTCTGATGAGAATCTGGCTCACGGAACGCAGGGGTTGAGAAACACGCAGTAGATTGGAAAATGAGATGGGAAAGGTGGTTAGGTCCGGATGAAAGGATTTGAATGTTACATTAAGGATATTCCACTTTAATTAAAAGCAGTAAAGCGTTTCAGTGGAGTTTTAAATAATTTACAAAACTACCATCAAGGAGATCAAATTAACTGAAGCCAACAGATCAAATAAAGACTAAGAATAGAAAAAGAAAACCTGATTTGAGGCTAATTTACTGCAAAAAACACAAAGGTGCTTGGTAGAAACTCTGG